>VZRE01014863.1:737211-805231 GCA_013396775.1 Cephalopterus ornatus
CCCCCGGCCCCCTCCCCGGGGCCGCACATAACGGTCCGGCCGTGCCCCGGCACCGCGGCCTCCAAGGCACCGGGTCCGTCCGGGGCGGGCGCGGGGCCGGGCTGGATGTGCTCGGTGTGTGTGCTCCATGTATGTGCTGGACGTGTTGGGTGTTTTGGATGTGCTGGATATGTGTGTTTATTTGGCACAACTTCTGCGGGCGTCCCTCGGGCGGCTTTGGCGGGGGATACCCCGCTCCCTCCCGGCAGCGAAGCCCCCGAGCTCGGGGCTTTGTGGATCCCGAACGCGGTGCTCCGTCCAGCGTGTGAGGAATCCTGTCTAAATCAACCGGTAGCACCAAACCGAGCCGCTCCGGCCGCGCTGCTCTGCAGAGCGATTTTTTTTGGTGATGCTTCCTGAGGTTTGACAGGGGCTGCGGGAGGAGGACGGAGCCGAGGTCTCCCTTAGCAGGCAGCTCACGGAGCAAAGGTGCTGGGGCAGGTCTGGGCTACCTCCCCCCGACCTTCCCCGATCTAACCGCGGGAGCAGACGGGTGCCTTGGCACAGCTGAGGTTGTTTGCTTGAGGCTTGGTGTTAAAAGCAGCTTTTACTCTGAAAAAACAGCTTTTCCCCCGGTTATGCTCATATTATAAAATCACCTGAGCATCGGTTATTTATTGCTGAAATTAAAACTGAGCTTTCCCTCTCTTTCATTGCTCTGGATGTGTGTGTATATATATATATATAAAAAACGAAGATTTAGCCAGCAAATGAAATACTGCAACAGGAAGAATCTAAACCAAATTTTACTGCAGAGTGTGTAGGCAGTTTGGAAGCCTGCTGGTGGCCTAACCGAGCTGTCTGCCGTGAGCCAGGCATCACTGAAGCCCTCTTTCCACTTCTACACTTATTCTCTTGCCTTTCTGCTGGAATGCTGGGTAGGACAGGGAGGCTGTGGATGAGGGGAAGGCAAAGGGTGCCTAGCCCACGTTTATGCCCCTTGCGGGGGCAGTGAGACATCAGGTAAAGAAGTTTTGCTGTTGAGTTTGAGCTCTCGTTGAGGATGGTGTTACTGGACAGATGAAGGTGCCCGTTTTATTTCCTGGTACGTGTTCACACTTTCAAAAATAATACAATATCCATAAAATTTCACCTACCCTGTTAGCCTGAGGTACAGCTTTGCTGGGGGTGCCGGTGGCTTTGGTGATGTCAGTTCTGCTGTCAGTGATGTGCAGCAGTGCTGCTCCCTGTTCCCAACAGGGATGTGACCCCTCTGGGCAGGTGAAAGGTGGGATGTGGAGGGCATGCAGGGGACAAATAGTCCTTCCAGTGCCATGAGAAATAAGGACACCATTGGCGCTTGTGGGGAGGCTGGAAAGCTGTCGCCTGGACTGACATCCGTCGTGCCCAGCACGGGGAAGCCTCGTAGCACAGCACGAGGCCCGAGGAACCTGCTGTGCTCTACTCTCCTGCTCCAGTTTTTGCCTTGTGTCAGTGGTTGTTTTCCGGAGCTTGGAGAGGTGGCTCACCTGCATTTGGCTCGGCAGGGTGGGAGACGCAGCCAGGTAATAGGGGAAATTTTTTGAAGCAAGAGGAAAGGTGAAGGTGAAATGCCTTGCTCCTAGAGCTGCCTGCGGAAGAACCTGTTGGCGTGAGATAGTAAAGGAAAAGGATGGTGTGCCATCCCCCTGGGCTGTGGTGCTCTGCAGAAGGTGAGAAGCCATCTGTGAGTGTGTGGTGCTGTGGTATGGGGACATTTCAGGCGCTCAGCACTGGAGCGGGAGGAGACATAACCGAGAACAGAGACTTACCTCAGCCCGGGACCACAAACGGCTCTAGGATGTTCGAAATGACTGAACTTCTGAGCTACTAACTGAAACCAGGGATTTCCTCATACAGTAGGAAATTGTGACCGTTATTCTGGTGTCAGATATCTTCGTGCTGGTTTCTGGCTGGTTTTTTTGATCCCTCTCATTAGAGCAGACATGGTGTGTTGGGTATACTGAAATATTCTGTATCGCTGGCAAAGTGATTCATTTAAAATGACATAAATCGGCTGGTTAAAGGCAGGTTGATATAGTAACAGTAAAAAAAATACAACACACAGAGTCCTCTCTTACATGAGTTTGAAATCAAACAGTTTTCCCAGATACTCATTATTTCTGTGTGTGTGAGCAGCTCCTCGGAGGAGCATGAGCTCGGCTCTGTAACGCCTGGCTGCGCAGCCATCCTCGCCTTGGTCCTGGCTGTCACCGGGACAGACAGCAGGAAGGTCACTGGAATATCACATCCACGCTTGAAAATAAATGTCCCGGCCTTATTGCAGCTCTCTGCTCGCAGGAATGTGTTGGTTTATCTCCGGCGGGCAACCACAGCCCAGGGATGGGTCCTGTGCCGCTGACGGTGTCTCCTCAGAAAATATTAAAAGGTTTCGCCCCTGTTTCGGTCTTGTCTCCTTGCTGGAGCCCATACACCTGTCGGCACCCTTTTATCTTTACCAGATAAGGCTGAGGCTAAATGAAGGAGATGAGTTTACTGTAATGCAAATTTGAGGGGGCTTCCTGTTTACAAGGAAATAGCTGTAGTGCCGGCAGAATAAATTCCAAGGCTGCAGGCCAAGGCTTAGCAGCAAATAAACTACGAGGGTGAAGAGTTTATTGGCCGTGGGGCTGATTATTGCCGAGTTAATGTGAATTATCCTCAGACTGGTTTTGTCCCGAAATCGTTAAATATCAGTTTGGGAAGGAAGGACAGAAAACACTAATGGGCCCTGAGTGCTTAAGGAAGAGGCTTAGTGTGTTTTTGTTTTTTTTAAGCACCAAAACAAAACAACCCTTTTTCCATCCTCTGTCATCTGCTTTTCCTTCCCTTCTGCGTTTCCTCCTTTCGTTCCTAAGAGCCTTGCCAAGAGCTGGGAGAGCTGTGGTATCTTTTTGTTGTACATTGTTTCCTAAAAGCCTGTTTTGGGGAGATTTGCATTGGTGGGCAGAAGGGATGTCAGAGGCAGAATATCCTGCAGAAATCAGGCCTGGAATGGAAGGAAGACATCCATGCGGAAATATGAGCAAATATGAAACCTTAATTTTTTTTTTCTGCAGAATTGCTCTCAAAAATTGTAAGTTTTGGATGGAAAGGAGTAAATTAACTGCACTCTGAATTTTTTAGGCTGTTAATCAGACTGCTGAGGTTTTTTGCTTTCCCATGTAAATGTTACATTTCCCTTATTTTGGTCAAAGGGAGTGGAAGAGCACTATAGAACAGCTCTTTTTATTTACCAGCAGCTTGTTCTGATTTGAGTAAAGGATTTGCATAATGTGAAGCTGAGAAAAATGGTCCAAGAAATCAGGTAACAAATGGGAGAGGGTTCATGGCTTGCAGAAGCCTCGAGTACACGCTGCTGTCCTCGCCAGGAAAGTTGACATTAAAGCTTTCTTACTATAAACATCACGTAAGCTTCGGGTGCTTTCGGTGTACAAATACCACGGGCATGGTAACAAAACACAGCATCCATCTGTCCAGGCTTCTCTCCCCGTGGCTCTAGATGTTTCTCATCTCATATCTTTTTTTCTAACCTGCTTCCAGTAATTACCTCTGTTTCAAGTTAATTTTAATTCTGATTTTCTCTCAACCTTTTTTCCTTGGTCTACTGTGTTCCTCTGAATCCTGCCCCTCTGCGGAAAAAAGGAGCATGTTGCAGTCACTTCTTTCTTGAGAATCATGCTTTTAACATGACATTTTTTTCAGGTACCAATCCCACCCTCACTTCACCTGAAGAGGTGAAGACTGACCCCTGGTACCCAACTGCTTCTTGCTGGGGCAGTTGATGTGCCCTTTGGTTTCTTACCCAGTATTGAAACTAACTTGTTTAAAACTCTGATTGAGGTTTGTTGAACACACAGAGGTCAATTTTCCTTTCCAGTTTTATTCTGAGCTGTTTGTGATTTCTTTTCTTCCTCTTATGGTTGTTGAAACGCAAGTGATGTTTCCTGTTAAGCATCATTGCTCTGTCCTCTTTTGCTTCTGGTTTTACAATTCTGATCTTTTGGCCTTCCTCTGCTCTTTCTCTAAATTTCAGTTCTTTCTGTGAAGTGTCCTTCAGTGAATTCTTGTACCTCTTGAAACTTCTGTAAATCTCCGAGTTCCAGGCTTACACTCCCCTGTCTCTGCTGTCAGTCTGGGTGACTTAGGTGGTATTTTTTCTGGTGTTGTTTAACGCCTCTGTTGTGTTTATTCATTTACAGTGCTGTCTCTGGGAAAATCTTCCCGACAATTGCTTGTGTAATTTTCATCTTTGTTGCTATTACACCCATGTCAGCCCTCTCCATCTTTCTAGGTGCTTCTTTATGTCACTGTAAGAAAACCGTTTGGTTTTGGGCTTCTGCAGGTGGCATTTAACTCCCTGAATGACTCTAATTCAGTGTCATGACGTTAAAAACTCCCGTGTGTGCCTGGTGCTGCCGCTGTCCGTCCTTCCCGCCAGGAGCAGGAGGCATGGCCCACTTTGGCCTGTGCTGCTCGTGTCCATCAGGTCTGCAAAACTCCTCCCCTGAGGCCCTCATTAAAACACTCTTTTGTCATGAAGCTGATGAAGTTTGGCTGTGATTAATCTGCCGTGCTGTGTGTGCTGGTGCAGTGTTTGTGTGTTTACAGGCGGCGTTTCCTGCCTGTCTCCCTCTGTGCCTCGGTGTTCCCTTGCCTCCGGCCCGGAGCGCCCGTCTGTGCCATCGGTCCGTGGGCAGCACAGCGGGGTCCAACAGGGTCTCATCGGTGATGTTTGTACCAAAACCCCCTCTTTATATGCCGGCTGTTTAGGGAATGGAGTGGCTCCAGGAAGCCTTATAAGATCCCATCTGGAGTACTGCCTCCAGCTCTGGGGTCCCAGCACAGGAAGAATATGGACCTGTTGGAGCGAGTCCAGAGCAGGCCACCAAGATGATCAGGGGAATGAGGCAGCTCTGCTGTGAGGAAAGGCTGAGGGAATTGGGAATGTTCAGCCTGGAGAAGAGAAGGTTTGAGGTGACCTAATTGTGGCCTTACAGTACCTGAAGGGCTACAAGAAACTTGGAGAGAGACTATTTCCGAGGGCCTGGAGTGCCAGGACAAGAGGGAATGGCTTCACAGTGCCAGATGGCAGGGTTAGATGGGAGATTGGGAATAAATTCTTTCCTGTGAGGGTGGTGAGGCCGTGGCACAGGGTACCCAGAGAATCTGTGGCTGCTCTGTCCCTGAAGTGTCCAAGGCCAGGTGGGACAGGGCTTGGAGCAACCTGTTCTAGTGGAAGGTGTCCCTGCCTATGGCAGGGGGGTGGAAAAACATGAGCTTTCAGGTCCTTTCCCACCCAAACCATTCTGTGATTCCGTGATTCTGTGATGTTAGCTCCTTTCTCCCTGTCTGATTCCAAATCATAGAAATCTTCAAAAGAACTGTTATCCTGTTTTCAGAAAAAGAAAAGTAGGCCCAGATTCTGCAAAGGCTTCTACATTTGCTGGGCTTTGCACAGAAATGGTGCCAGCGAAGGCAGAATTAAACCAGAGATGATACGGAAGATTCAGGTTCTCCTGGTTAATTCAGCCCAGTTTGTGTCACGGTGCCATTAGCTCAGTGAGGTGTTGGTATCTCATTGAGCCTCATTCCATCTGGTTGTAGCAATCAAGACTGAAAGTTATTTTACTGTAACTTAGAGCTTGACTGTCTAAAATTGCAAAATAGTTTAGGTTTTTGTTTGACATTTACAATGTTGGTTTTTTTTTTTTTAGTCTCAAGCACGATTGTTTCTTGATATTTCTACACTACTTCCAGGACTTACTAAAAATGGAATTGAAAATTTTGCAGGAAGACATTGAAACCAGCATTGCAGGACACTCAGACTGTTCGAAATGGTTCCATCGACGTGTAACTTGTGAAAATTACAGAAGGAAAAAGGATTCTAAATGCAATGGGTTTATAAATTAATCTATTATTTTGCAACTTTACTACAGCTCACTGAGTTGAGCATTTAAGCAAAAAATAAAGGAAGTAGAGTGGAGTGAGATTGAAAGATGGGTGATTATGTGGTGTAGACCAGACAAGTATTAAGAGAAGAAGGGTAAGTGCTGCAGGTGGACCTAGAGTAGGTGTGTAGGGAGACCAGCAGTGTGGGTTTGTACTTCTCAAGGTCAGAGTACCCTGTTGAATGAAGCTCTGGTGTTTCACCAGGAGTATCCACGGGTGCTCCGAGTGTCACGGCACTTCCTACAGCGTCATTGTCAGGAGGCACAAGTGCTGTTTGAGATGGTGAATGTCTTCTCATTGCAGTGAGGCTCCAGGGCATCTGCCTCTTTTCCAAGTGCTAGAAATACCTGCCAGAGTGCTTTTGAGACACTTGAGTGTGCCTTTTGTGTCCTTGCCCCAGGTGATTGTGCTGCTCAGAGGAATATCAGAGAGCTGGTGTGAGTGCACTCGCTCATCATTCTTGTCTCCTGTCCTGGACTATCCCTCTCTCTTTTTTTATTTCCTCAAGGTATTATTATTGACGACTGTGGTCAAAAAATCCATTGTTCATTTAGTTTAGTGCAATTCATAATAATGTGTCTGTTTCAAAGGTTAGTTCACATGTTCAGGAATGATGAAATGTGTAGAATCACAGAATCACTAAGGTTGGAAAAGACCTCCGAGATCATCGAGTCCAACCTGTGACTGATCCCCCCCTTGTCAATCAGACCAGAGCACTGAGTGCCACCTCCAGTCATTCCTTGAACACCTCTAGGGATGGGGACTCCACCACCTCTCTCTGGGCAGCCCCTTCCAGTGGCTGACCAGCCTTTCTGTGAAGAAATTCTTCCTGATGTCCAAAATCTGAAGCTTAAATCAGTAAACTGAAGCTTATCTTACTATTTAGCATTGCTTGGGTGACAAGGCACATGTAGGGGTTCGTGTGGGAACTGCTTGAGGAGGGGGAAAGACTTTTTTTATGAACTACCATTATAATAAAGGCTGAACTTTTTTGGTTTTATTGTGGACTAGTTCAGGGTAAGCAGAGATGACAGAGTACTGAGATTTTTGCTGGAAATCCAGCCTCCCGGCTTTGCTGTCAGCATGGGTTGTGGTTGTGAAGGTAGTAAGAAATGGCTTTCTCAAAATAATTAATTTGGTGTGCATACAGAATGCTGGGGCTGCTGACAACATGTTCTTGCTTTTTATCTCGAGTTAGCTTTGTACTACAGCACTTTCTTGAGAAGAATGCGTGCTTAGGGATGGATATGGACTGTCAGTGTAGGAGGCTGTATGGGAGGGCTCCTGCTTGCTGTAGATGCTGCTTTCAGCTCCAGTTGGGTGTTCTCTCTCCTGGGAGTTCAGTTGTTTTTTGTTGTACCTGCAGTGTCCCAAACCTTAATAAGAGACAGGAGTGCACGGGAGGGCAAAGATCCTGTTGCAAAGCTTTAATAGACAAGGAGTGAGAGTCTGGAGGAAGGGCACTGATTGTTGTTACCTGTATTTTACAGATCAAGAGCCAGTTAGAAAATACCTGATGTACTTTTGTTCACATGTAGGACGTTTGGCAGGTGCAGGAGTTGAAGTTGGATTTTCTGAGCTTCAGTGGAGGCCCTTGACTGTCTGAACTCCTGAGCATCCTGTGCTTGGAGCACCTCAGGGCACAGGAAGGAGAGATCTGGCCCTCAGAGAGATGCTCCAATTACTTCTCCTGTGGGAATGCTGTGAGATTGCAGTTTATATTTTGAAACATAGACCTTCCCTTGGGCGTCATTACCTTAATTAAGGAAAAAAGTAAATGAAGGTGATCTAGAAGGAGATTGGCGTGCTCTGTTCTGTGCTAAAAGCAGAGGGATGTTTCTAGGTGTGTTTTTGGGGAAAGCTTCCAAAATGTGATGTTCTGTTACAGGTGTGATACACCGGTGTGATCCAGTGCAGGTGCTGCTGGGACCTGCCAGATGTGGCTTTTCCATAAAATTAATAAACTTCATAGCTCTTGCTCCTTTTATAGCTGTGATGGCTTTTCAGTGCCTGGACCTTTCCGCGTGAAATGGTTTCAGCCAACACTGGAACTATAACATCAGGACATGAGTGTGTGCAGCTCTTGGTTTCTATTCTGGTGAAATCATGTGGAATGGCCTGGTTTAATCTTCTTATCAATAATAGCTTTATTTTTTTGGTAATTAATAAAATTACTAAAAAGCCTATCAGGACCCGTCAGGTCCAGGTGCATAAACCAAATAACATTGTTTAATTGAACTAAATGGATGTAAAAGCAGCCAGTTTCTAGCTTAAAAAATACAGCTGTTTTCCACAGAAGGAGCTTCACCTCATGCTTATAAAAAAAAAAATCATTCCAGTACTGAGTAAACGCCTATATAAATATGCCTTTCATAAATAAATAACAGTTTTTGAGAGTGTTTGAAGGAACTGCTTCCACATAGAACCCCCCCAGTCCCCTTGCAGTGTGCCAGGAATTTGTCCTGTCAGCATGTGTCATGTCCTATTGAGAAAGGAACCGGCGAAAGGGCGGATTTCTCAGGATCTGGTGGAGCTGCTCAGATCAAAGCCGTCATTAAACGCCGCAGAGATTCAGTCCAGCATGTGAAGCAGACGGGCACCAGCTGCACAACGACCTCCCGCAGCCCCGGGGCCTCCGGGGAATGGAGCTGGGAATGGGATTGGAGCAGGAGCTGGGAATGGATGGGTGCGTGTCACCCACGGGGAGCTGCTACCTCTGCTCAAGGTGCACAGGAGAAAAGAGCTCCCAGTAGCTTCTGCATCCTCCTGGAAAATTAAAAAGCTCTGAGGATTCCAATAAAATCCTCAATGCTTCAGACCTTGGGGAAAGACACACCTGTCCCAAGGGGCTGAGTGCAGAACGAGCCGCTGCGTGACGGCTCCGTGGATGCGACTTGGCTGCTGTTGTTTGTTGTGTTTCTGCCTCAGTTTCAGCAGGAAAAATGAGCTCTGTGAAACAGGAGTCTGGGTTAAACTGAGCTTTAAATGGAAAAGAGAGATGCTGGGTCCAGCGAGTGGTGCTGAATGGAGTTAGATCCAGTTGGTACCCAGAGGAAATGGCTTCAAGTTGTGTCAGGGGATGTTTAAATTGGATATTGGGAAAATTCCTTTCCTTAAAAGGTTGTCCAGCCCTGGTGCAGGCTGCCCAGGGCAGTGGTGGAGTCCAGCCCCTGGAGGGACTTTAAAAGCTGTGTGGTTGTGGCACTTGGGACCATAGGTTAGTGGTGGCCCTTGCAGTGCTGGGGAATGATTGCACTTGATGGTCTTAGAGGGCTTTTTCAACCTAAACAATCCCATAATTCAGTTAAAAGAAGATAAAATGTGGGTGGATGTGTGACTCTTGAGGTTTCAGGTG
Source organism: Cephalopterus ornatus (assembly GCA_013396775.1). Classification (NCBI taxonomy): domain Eukaryota; kingdom Metazoa; phylum Chordata; class Aves; order Passeriformes; family Cotingidae; genus Cephalopterus; species Cephalopterus ornatus. Next base: position 746,537 of record VZRE01014863.1, read on the forward strand.
TCTGCTGAAAGAAGCCTGGCTGTGCCATGGGCAGGGCCGCTCAGGAGCAGTTTGGCTGCTATTTGCTGGCTGTGCTCCAGTGTTTTGGCTTTATTGGCCCGAATTCCCAGCCTTTGGTGAGTTGTAGGGATGGCTCAGGCAGCGCCTTGTGAGTGACCTTCCTTTTTTGAGCCTTTCCATAATTTGCTGTTGATTTTCAGTCTCCAGGCTGCCTTCCCCATATCTTCCCCATCACCTTCTGTTCATTTGCAGTGCATCAGTCCTCTGATTTTTTTTTTTAATTAAGGTTTTTGCAGCTACAAGTGGTGTGTTTTTTTTACCCCACGTTCTCCCAGTTGTTCAAATTGTTCAGAAGAATTTCTTCGCAGAAAGGGTGGTCAGTTGTTGGAAGGGGCTGCCCGGGGAGGTGGTGGAGTCCCCATCCCTGGAGGTGTTCAAGGAACGACTGGAGGTGGCACTCAGTGCTCTGGGCTGGGTGACAAGGTGGGCATCAGTCACAGGATGGACTCGATGGTCTGGGAGGTCTTTTCCAACCTCAGTGATTCCGTGATTCTGTTCTAATGATTACTGACTTTTCTCACCTCTCCCTTACTTCTGGGACCTTAAAATAACTGCCAGGTTAAAGTGCACAATGAGAAGCAAAAAATCAACCAAGACAATTTTACACCTCTTTTTTGGTTGTGTTTTAGGAGGATCACTGCCATGGAGTTGGGATGTGGGGCTCTGGAGGGACGTGTGGCCTTTCACAGGGACTGGTTTCCTCTGGGGGAGAAAAAAATTACAGGAGCATTCCTGTAGTTTTAACTTGTTGTTTAAAAGAGCTTTGAAAGATTCGATTTTCAGGCCAAATATTTCATCCCAGTTTTCCCTTTTGGTCAATCTTGCATTGCTAAGCCTTTTAAATGCACTTGTACAAAGAGAAAAAAACAACCTACTTTTGTCTGTGATGGCTGTGGGCCATTCTGCCAGTGCTTTGAGTTGTGCTTGTTGACCCTGTCATGCTTTCGGTTCAAAGGCCTTTGGGGCAGGATCTTTGGTCCAATTTTAGCAACTTTATGACGGTTTTGGATACTGCAAATAAACTTTTAAAGTCTCTGTAAAATTTCATCCTGAGCCTATAAACGAGTAAATAAATCAGAGGTGATTGTCTGTGTTGGCTGCGGTTCTTGGTCTCTCAGTCAACGTTTATACTTGCACGCTACTTTTAAAGAAAGTTCTAAACATTTGAGATCGGAAGAGATTAAAAAAATTGGCACGTCTTCAGTAATTTTGTATTTGTTTAAAAAAAAAAAGTAATTTATGATTGGTGAATGACTTAATTGCAGTCAGAGCGAGGAGATGTGATTTTGCTCTGATTTCTCTTTCTTGTAATTTCTCAGCAGCAGCAATCTGGTGGAAGGGCAAGTCCTTGACACTGCAATTTGGTGTAATTATTCCTGAAAAATTCATGTACTTAGAAGCTTTTATATTAGTTTCAGATTTCAGCACTGATAATGCCAGTGATCCTCAAGGAACATGAGGCTGGTGAGTGTTGTCAATTCGTAGCTACACAGCTACTGCTTTTGGCTCCCTCCTTGTAAACTTCTCCATTAATATAATTTGCATAAGTGAAGCTGCTTTATCTCCTGACGCAGGGACCAGAGGGGGGTGTGGGCAGGTGTTGCTGAGCTTTAATCCCTTCAATCACACAAGGCTCTGGGGTGAAATATGTTGTTAATCATCCACGTCAGTTCTAAGAGCATTAGTTCATTGCAATGAAATGAGTTGGCAGGGGGCTTGGTGTGAACTTCAGGGGGTGTGCGGGCAGAAAATGGGGCAGAAATGGGTGAACTTGGGACAGAAAATGGCAGAGACCTGTTCTGTCCCATGGAGGGGGTGGTATGCACGTGGTGTGCCATGTTTATGGAGAGAAAGCAAAGTTTGGGCTCGCTCCTTGCTGCTTTGTCAGCTGGTGAGAACGAGAGTAGAACAAGCAGAACAAGTAGAACTAATTAATCACAGAATCACAGAATGATTTAGGTTGGAAAAGACCTCCAAGACCGAGTGTGATTCTGTAATTTTACAAGTAATAGATAAATATGTCAGGTTAAATGGTCTGATGGTCCTTTCTGACTTTCTGTGCTGGGAATTTGCCTGATGAACTGCTGGAACCAAAGTGACGATGTGTAAAATAGCTTTTACAGCATCTGAGAACCAAGTCGTTTGGAGAAGTATTGACTTCTGCTGAACTTTGAGCTGGGTACAATCTGAGAGGAAGCGGAATGAAATGAGTTCAATGTTTTGTGAGTGTTCACTGTTTATTACCTCTGACACAGGAATTAGTGAAGATGACTGTGTGATGTGGAGAAGGGATGCTGGGAATGCAGAGAGCAGGCACTGCGAAAGCTTGGCAGACAAACCAGTGGCCGTGGAGTTGCTGGAAATCTGGCATTTTCTTGAAATAATTATTAGCGTTTGAGTAGTTTTTGGACGTGCCAGGAGCCATCAAGAGCTTAGTGTGCTGTTGGATACAGGAGCTACACGTGGCAGGGGGATGTTACCTGCTCTGACGACAAAGGAGGGAAGAAATAAATCCAGCTTCATTTTACAGACTGGGGATCTGAGCAGATAAAGTTTATGACCTGCCTGTGACGATACAGGAAATGTCAATACAGTTAATTTCTGAACTCTGCTCTCCTCAGTCGCTATAAAGCTTCTGCTTCATTCTTGTTTTGTATTTCTGTTCTCCTGTTTCTGTTTCAGCCTGTACGTGAATGTATTAGTGGCTATAACTGCTCATTCTTAATGCAGCTCTGGTTCTTTGAAGCTGGCAACAAGGCCAGACATTCCTTTCTCGAGCTGTGGCGTGTATATGTGCACCTGTACAGCAGATAACATCCCACAAATCTGAACTCTTATTGATTTGTAAGAAAAAATCATGTGCTTTGATGATAAATAATTAAAAACTCCTTTAAGATCCAGTAGTAAGAAGGCCAGTAGTAAGTAGCTTCTTGACTTAGTTCCAGTAGTAGGAGTATGTATATGGATACATTCTGTCACCTCATTCTTTGCCCTTTCCCCTTCCAAGGTGTGAGGTACTTTCAGAAGAACTCTTGTAACAGATCTTCAGGGACAGGATCCATGTAAAATGAAGAGCAGAACTTTTATAGAATCATGGACTGGTTTTGGTTGGAAGGGGCCGTAAAGCTCATCTCATTCCAAATCCCTGCTATGGGCAGGGGCACCTTCCACTAACCCAGGTTGCTCCAAGCCCTGTCCGACGTGGCCTTGGACACTACCAGGGATGGGGCAGCCGCAGCTTTTCTGGGCAACCTGTGCCAGGGCCTCATCACCCTCACAGGGAAGAAATTTTTCCTGATATCTAATCTAAATGTACTCTCAGTTTGAAGCCATTCCCCATGTCCTGTCACTACGTGCTCTTGGAAAAAGTCCCTCCTTATCTATCTTGGAAATACCAAAACCAGTGCTGTTTGTTTTCCTTTCCTCTGCGACTCCTGTTTTCTCCATATTTCCACATCCATTGTGGTCATGCTCCTGCTGCCTGTGTGGACTGGGGCTGCCTGATGGGCCGTTCCTCAGGCTCCAGTGGCCATCCTGTGGCCCTGCTGTGGCAGACACACTTGTATTCCCAGCAGAAGTTTACTTTCTCCTGAGTGCCGTGCTTATCCTTGGAGTCACAGACTGTTCCTGATCTGTTACAGGGCAACAGCAAGAGTAATTGTTGTTAGCACTGCCTCTGGTTGCAGCCAAGGACAAGTCCTGGCTCTGGGTGAGCTCCTCTCTAAGGGACCTCCTGGTTTGCTGCTGCTGCTGTAGCTCATCTGAGAGGGAGGATTGCGGATGCTCTTGCTGTGCACTTGTCCTTTTCTGTGTCGGAAAGAACATAATGTGTTTTCTTCTTAGTTTTTCAGACGTGTCTTGGAGTAGACGTTTTCCACCTGTACCGACCTTGGCACTGCGGCTGCTGCCTGTGCCCTGCCAGGCTGTCGTAGGCAGCAAGAGCTATTTAATTCCAGAATGGATTTTAACCTTGAAGGTTGCTTTTCAGCGGCTTTCTTTGATCAAGTCTGAAAGACCAGGATGCTGGCTGAAGTATCTAGAGCTTCAAGATGGAGCTTGAAGCTCCTTTTAACAGACTTTTCAGCTCATGCTTGACATAAATCCCTTTTCTGGGGAGGCGGAGGAGCTGCCCAGGTTGGAGTGACCTGTGCTGCTTGCAGAGTTTATGGTTTGATGATGATGCAGATGGTCATCCTCCTGCCTGCTCTGGGCAGGCAGTGTGCTCTGACCTGCTCCGCAAGCCCTGGGGCGTTTGCTCAGCTCATTCTCTGAGAGCACCTTCACCCAGGGGCTGTAAGAGATGCAGGAGCACCCAGCTGCCCACACCCCTGGCACCAGTGCTACGTGGAGACTGCTGGCATTGCCAAGGGTCAAGATTCTGGTCTCATTTGCAAAAATACCCCTCTCCCAAAACCTCTTTACTGTGTCACTGCTATGTGAGTTCTCTCTGACCAGCTGTGGGCTGGGCACTGCTGGGCGTCTGGTCCTGAGGCTGTGCTGTGCTCCCAGGTACCTGCTTAATGTGGGCCCAGTTAAACCAGCAATTCATGGAATGACAGCATTATTGAGGTTGGAAAAGACCTCCAAGATCACAGAGTCCAACCTGTAACTGATCCCCACCTTGTGACCCAGACCAGAGCACTGAGTGCCATGTCCAGTTGTCCTTGAACATCTCCAGGGGTGGGGACTCCACCACTTTCCTTGGCAGCCCCTTCCAATGCCCGACCTCCTTTTCCGTGAAGAAAAAGGTACCTGGAAAGAGGTACCCGGAGTCAAAGTTGCATTTCTCACAACATTTTAAGCCTGATTTTTGATTTTCCCTGAATATGCTTGTCCTGGTATGTCAGTTGACTCGGTGCATGTGAACTGCAAACAGAGCGTGTCTCAATTTTTTGCTGTTTGGTATTTTTTCAAGAGGTTTTTCTGCAGTCCAGTCAGATATACTTTTGTTTCTGAAGTCTCCCTGGATTTCATTTTTAGCCAACTTCTGTTTCTGGCCATTTTGAGTGCTGCTATTAAGGTAGATCATGCTGTGAACCGAGATGAACTCGTGCAAAAGCGTCCACATCTCGCATTAGCGCATGGTTTGCGCTGACGGCATCTCTGGCTGGGGAAGGCTTTTCAGAAATGGCTGCGTTTCTGTGAAATGCAGCTTTTAGTCCCAGATTGTTTACGTGCAGGGCAACTTATGAGTCAGTAGACAAAATCAGGGGGAACCTTCCTTCCAGTTTGTGGAATGCGCTAAGCTCCATTTTAAAATATTCCATCATTGTGAAGGATACATGGACTCTGCTTCGTTTCTTTGAACTCAATGGGTTTTCTACCTTTTAACTTCCATGTGAGAATTAGGAGATGATTATGCTGGGTAGTCATAATCCACTGCATGTAATTTATTCCTATTTATTCATATGGATAAGGAGAAATGATTTTGAAGGGGTGAGAGTGTTGTTGAGGAGCTGGAATGCAGTGTGGACTCCTGTAGCCTGTGATCATTTTACAGATTTGTTCAAATTCTGTAGCTGCAAAAAACGTTTTGTTCCTTTGACACGTTACCCATCAGACCAGAAGTACGAGATGTCAGGAGAGGAGGAGAGGCGCTGGAGAGATTTGCTCATTACACAATCAGTGTTTTCCTGGACACTTAAGTCACACGTTAAATTTTCATTGTCTTCTCCCATTGTCTAGACTAAGATCTGTTGATGCAATTTCTTGCAGTGCACTTGTTGGAGCAGAGGAAAGCTTTCTTGATGTCATTATTATGAAAAAGGCTTATTCTGTTACTAATGGTCTGGTGATCAGTGGGAACAGGACAGTGCTGGTTGTGATGGCAGCGCTGATGGCTTGGGGCAGCCAGGAGGCTGAGGAGGGGGAACTTGGGGGATTTGGTGACTCAGACCAAGCCTGTTTATCTACAAGAGGCTCCTTCTGTAAGCAGGACAAGGAGTATGTTTGGTTGGAAAAAGACTTAGATTAGATATTAGGAAGAAATTCCTGCCTGTGAGGGTGGTGGGGCGCTGGCACGGGTTGCCCAGAGAAGCTGTGGCTGCCCCATCCCTGGAAGTGTCCAAGGTCAGGGTGGACAGGGCTTGGAGCAACCTGGGATAGTGGAAGGTGTCCCTGCCCATGGCAGGGATTTGGAATGAGATGAGCTTTAAGGTCCCTTCCAACCTGAATCAGCCTGGGATTCTGTGATCTCTATTTACTGCTCCCTCTTCCTTTGAAATCAGTATTTTGTTTAGGTTGTTAAAATACACAGAGAGCAGACCCAGTTCTTAAAGAACAAATAAACAGCAAGTTCATCACTGAATAATTTATCATCTCAAACCTGATTAACAGTGTTTAGCCCTCCCAGTTCTTGTCTAACTTGATGTGGTGGTTGGCCTCCAGAGTTCTTGCTTTGGATCACAGTGTTCATAGATCCATGTTCCACGTGGGCCTTGGAGATATACAGTAAAACTATTAATAGGATAGTTTCCTGGATTGGGGTTTAGGGCCTTCCAGCAAACTTCTTGGCTTTTATTAAAGACTTTTTTCTGTTCAAGTAATTCTTCATGCCTCAGGCCCTCATTTGAGGAGGAGTGGGGATACTTCCCTCCCTCAGTGGACGAGATACTTGTTAATAATTGTGAGGTTTCTCAGGGGCTCAGGTGATGAAGTCTGTGAGCATAAGATAGGGGATGGTCTCTGGGGTCAGCAGGATGAGAGATAACCACAGAAATCCAGTTGTTCTTCTGAAAATGTTAAAATTTGTCTGCAAGAACTGACCTGTTCATTTTTATCCCACATGAAATAGTTCAGAGACCGTCTTTTGCAAAGATTAGGTGCTCAGTCTTGCTGCTACAGAAATAGGAGTGATATTTAATGGCTTAGAGCATCAGTATTTTGTACAAGGTTATTTTTGTAATAATACATAGTATATATGAAAATATCAGTTTTAAAATTGGAAACAGAGAAAGTCCAGTGGAATTTTGACTTGATACTGTGACAATAGAGTTGTTTTATCAAGGCCCAGCATTGCTGGTTTGCATTGATTTTAAAATTTATGTACTTGTATTGTTGCCCATATGAAATTTTTATAGGCATTATATTACAATGAATATTGAAGTTACTTGACAAATAAAGGAAATCTTTGTTAATGTGGTTTAAATGAGAGATTGTGACATTATAAATTAGGCAAAGTAGATGTTAAGTGCACTGCAGCCAAGTGAGGTGCCTAATGGAGCTGCTGTTGGCTCATTTTCTGCTGATCCCTGGCAGCTCCAGTGTTAAAGCCTGAGGCATCTCGGAGTGACTTGTACGTTTGTTTTACAGGAGCTAAAACCTGTTACAGGAATAAAGAATCAAAGTGGTGACCAGGGTGTCCCCTGGGAAGTTGCTGTGACCCCAGAGATCATCCTGAGGCCCAGACCTGACATGGTCCCTGCCCTAGGCAGTCTGTGCCAGGGTTGGAGAGCCTTTTAGAGGAAGGAATTTTCCCTGATATCCAACCTGAACCTCCCCCTGGCACAGCTTGAGGCTATTTTATCTCATCCTGTCCCTTGTTCCCTGGGAGCAGAGCCTGATGCCCACCTGGCTCCCCCCTCCTGTCAGGGAGTGGCAGAGAGCGAGAAAGTCCTCCCTGAGCCTCCTTTTCTCCAGGCTGAGCCCCCCCAGCTCCCTCAGCCGCTCCTGGTTCTCCAGACCCTTCCCCAGCTCTGTTCCCTTCCCTGGCCATGCTCCAGCCCCTCGATGTGTTTCTGTCCCCAGGACTGGAGGTGTCTCAGCAGTGCCAGCACAGGGACGGGCACTGCCCTGGTCCTGCTGCCACACCATGGATGGTACAGTCCAGGTGCCATCATCCTTTTGCCCACCTGGGCACATCCTCAGGTCCTTTTCTGATGAGCAGCTCTCCAGCCTCTCTGCCCCCAACCTGGAGCGTTGTGTGGGGTTGCTGTGACCCAAGGGCAGGACTCAGCACTTCACCTTGTTGAACCTCACTGCCCTCAGCCCACTGATCCAGCTTGTCCAGTCTTTTATGTGGATGTTTCATTTAACTGATTCTTTTCTTCAAAGTATGGTAAAGGTCTGGTTTAAAAAAAGCAATTTCAAGTAATTCTTCTTCCTTTTTTTCTTCTTTTCTTTCCTTCAGTATCCGCAGTGTTATGCAGAAATACCTTGAGGAAAGGGGTGAATTAACCTTTGACAAGATCTTTCATCAAAAAATTGGTAAGTCATATTGCAATCAAATGTTACTCATCTAAGTATTTTAAAGATTGGTTTGGTTTTTACATTTCTCTATGATGACTGCTGAGAAATCAGTGCTGTAGCTGGTCTGAAGAACCATGGAATATGGACAGGACTTAGTAAAACAAAGGTCTTCAATAAAATGAAATGTTGTGAAAGGGAAGAAGACGAAGCAAGGCGATCTGTCAGCTTCAGGTTCTGGAAAACTACGGGGAAAATAATTAAATTATTTGGAAACATCAAAGAGAAAATTATATTACTTGGTATGGGCTTGTCAACAATATAATGTGTCGCATCAGTTAAACTTTTTTTCCTCTACAGAGGTAATGAGCCTGTTGATAAGGGAGCAGGAGTAGAAAAGATCCCAGATGTATTGTCTTGACCCTCTGACTTCATGTTCTTGCTCACAACAAGGGGAGATGTGGCCTGGGGGAAACTTCTTTGTGCTGGGAGTGAAACTCTGGGAGAGTGGGCTTTTGGAGCAGTTAATCAGTATTCCATGGAAGGGTGGACCCAGGGAGTTTGCACAGGAACGTTGGAGATCAGGTTTTAGTTAACTGCGAGTGCAGGGCTCAGGAACCTCTGTGTTCTGCTGACGTGCTGTGACCACGCTGAGGACAAGGGCAGAGTTACAAACACTCCATAAACTACAGCAGGGGAAAATTGCAGTGCTCCACAGTTACAGATCCAGGAGTGCCCTCCCCAGCTGTGCTGGAGCAATCACACAAACACAGGGTGCAGAACCTCGGGGTGGGTGGACGTGTTTCAGTGAGTTGGCTGTGACATGAGCCCTGGGTTGTGTTGGCTCAGCTGGATCACACAACTAAATATAAAATCAGGGTTGTAGCCAGTGAGGCATGTGAAGTAATCCTCTTCTGGCAGAATGTTGTGTCCATTCTGGCACTGGATTACAAAATATACATGGACCTGCTGGGAAGAGTCCAGGAAAGAGCAGTGGGAATGAGCAGACCTTGCTGAGCAGTCTGTTAAATGTGACCTACAGGGAAGTATTGAAATAGGGTGTGATGTGGGTGGCGAAAGGGAGAAGTGAGGTTGAACGTTATTCAAACCCAGAGAAGCTGTTGCAGAAATGATGAGGTTAGTCCATTTTCCAGAGGCTTAATGTCTCAAGTAAGAAAAATCTGGATACGAGAAACCCTGTTTTAGTAGCAGGGTGGGTAGTAAAGCAGGGAATGGATCTCATGTAAAATCTTGTAAAATCTTAGTCCAGCAGATCTGAGGAGTGGGTTGGCTGGGACAGCACAGCTCCCCCTCTCTTGCAAAATGGGGAGCAGGCTGGGAAGACTCAAGGAGGTCGGTGGTCTTGTTCCTGTCTGAAGTGCACTGAGACTGCAGTGAACATAGTGCTGCTGTACCTGGTTTCCTGGGAAAGGTGGTGACACGGGGGCATCTTTGGGCTGATGTGTGTTCTGTATTTGTGTGTGAAACTATGACTTTGTATTGTGGCCAAAAATTTTACCACATAAATGCACAGATATACCTCATTTTCTTGCACTGACACCTCAGTGTGTGCTTCAGCTCAGATGCCTGTGCTGAATCATTAATATTTTGCCGTAGCATGGCAGTTGCAAAATAAGCGGAATTTTAAGCAACCAAACACAGCCAGGCTTCAACTGAGCCTGTTTGGGGACAGTGAAATGAAGAAGTCCTTTTTTTTTTTTCCTACAAAAAAAAAGAAGTCAAACAGACCAACTTCTATGTAATGGATATTTATATTTATGTAATTGAATGCTTTTCATTACTACTTGGTTCTGAAAAACAGTGAGGACTGTTGCAGTTACTTTGATAAGTTACAGCAATTATTATTAGGTAACTGGAACTTTGGGAGGATTAGATCTTTCCTTTTTTTCCTCCATGTTTGTAGTAGCTATTGAACCTGGAATTTTGGAGCCTAGAGTTTCATTCAACTATTAGTTTCTTGCCCAGATGTTGAGCTGCAGAGCTACAGCTGTGCAGAGAGAATGGGTTTTCTCCTCCTCTCCCCTGGTACTGTCAGAGCAGGACTTGTCCTGGATGACCTGGAAAGGAGGAGCACTTCTGTTACCCCTTTGCTGGAGTTTCAGTTACTTCTGAAGCTGAAGGAGGATTTAGAATGGAATTAAAAAAAAGATTAAAGCTAAACACGACTGTTTTTAACCGCAGACTTGTCATTGCACTGGAGAATATTCTATATCCTTACTGTGGTTGTTCATTTAGATTTTATTGCATTTTCTAGCGTGTTCTTTGCCATTCAATTAGCTCTGTTTCCAGACATTAGCATAATTGCTTGTGGTAAAGTACCTGCAGTTTTAGGCAAGCATTATGCAAAAGGCTGTGAAAAGAAATATGGGGAGGTAATTAAAAGTCTAATCACTTTTTTGTTCTGCTTGTTGTCTGTTTGTATGGCAGGGATGTGGCCAGACCACAGGTAGGGCAAGTCCTGGGCGTGCAGGTGTGGGGTGGAGTCTGAATGAACCCGAGTGCAGTGAATCTCTGAGCTGTAATTCTGCTGGTTCATCCCTTTCTGCTGGCTCCTCGGGGCCGTTTCTTCCTCAGCTGAAGAGCCATCCAGTATCCACTGCTTTATCCTCTTTTGCTGACTATAAAACTGCATCGTGCTACCTGGTTTTTCCTTGGCAAGTGCTGTACATGAGGACTGTTAAGCTTTTTTTTCCCCCAGACCTAAATTTTTCCTCACAGCTCCAGGTCACTGGTTTTTTTCTAGTTTTCAGTATCCTTTCAAATGTAAACCCAGGCTTTGATCAGCTGTCTGATGCAAGGACTCTGATGTCATGCAGAGCTGATTCCTGTGGATGTTTCCCTATGAATGTGTCTAATTATGGTGCTGGTCTTATCATCTGCAAGTGTTTATCTTTAATGAGCCCTAAAATCCTTTTAGGGTCAATGCTTTCCAGGTTCCGCTGTCAAAGCTTGGCCTAAATTTCCTCCCTGCCACTTCCTCCAGGTGTGCAACTACACAGGCAGCTTGGGCTTGGAAAACAGAACCTTTAGGATCAGACTAAGAGCAGGAGACTTATCAGGGGTGAAAATGGCCTGAAGGCTTAATCATATTTGCATAAACAAATGTCTGTTCTCTATTTACATCTTTTCCCTCATGAAGGCAAATAAGCTGCCCTCATCTCTTGACTCTGGCACTGGTGTTTGCTGGAGCGATGCTCCAGAACGATCTTGAACTCTCTAAGAATGGCCGGATGAGTCAGAGGATGTGAAGCTCATCGGAGCACCCAGAAGAGAGCTCTGGCAGCGCTGACAGCCCAGCACAGCCGGCTGTTCCTGCAGAAGCTGCTTCCTCCACCAGCAGAAGCCTCTTGGGGAAGTACAGCGTGTCTCGGAGCCGAGTGCATAACCACCTTAGCTGGTTTTCTTCTTACCACATCCTGTTTGCTACAACACCAGATTACCAGTTTCTTTAGAAAAAGAGACATTTTGAGATGGTTTTGGAAGTGTCCAAGGCCAGGTTGGACAGGGCTTCAGCTGGAAGTGTTCTAGTGGAAGGTGTCCCTGCCCATGGCAGGGGGTGGAATGAGATGAGCTTTAAAGTTCCTTCCAACCCAAACCATTCTGAGATTCTGGTGTGCCAATATCCGTAATTTATGTGTGGAATCTACTCCACAATTGCATTAAGATTGCATGTGGAATCCTTCTCGTGTTCCCTTGTCCTGCAGGGTGGGCCCCCTTGGAGAGCCCCTGCTCTCAGAGGGTGAGTGGGAAATGAGCTGTCAGGAGTGTGGCTGCAGGGCAGATGAGAGTCTGCTGCGGCCAGGGTGACGGGGAGGGGGGCATTAAAAGGAGTCAGTTAGGTCATAATGTTGCTTCAGAATAGGATTGTCTGTTTTTAAATGCTGTGGAGCAAACTTGCTTCCAGTTGTAGTTCAGTGACTCTTGTGTCTGACACTGGGGTTTCAGGCAAACTGCATCCAGCTGTGAGGGAATTCCTGAGGGAATAAAGCTGGATTAGAAATCCTGGGATGTGATGCTGAAGCATCCTACAGCATCATGTCCTGCTTCGGTTCAGCCTTGGGTTCTCTGATGACTCTTTGGTTCCCTCCTGAAGGCAAATAGGCCGCTCTCATCTCTTGAAGCTGGTGGGATGTGGTGGTTTGTCTACACCCTTCTCAGTTTCTCATCTCTTTGCAGAACCGTTGGTTTTGGGTCTTGGGAAGGATGAGAACAGGACGTATTTTAGCTGTTTCAACAGCTGGTCTTGCTGAAGTGTAAATTTTTCACCTTGCCTAGGAAGTAACTTGCATTTTTTTCTCTCCCTGCAGCTGGATCTTTATTTTCATCACTTGTAGAAGAACTAATTAAACCAACTTGTAGGTGTCGTGTAACAAGTTACAAACATTTTTTTTTTTTCCCCTATTCACCATCCACTTTTGCAAAGTGAGGGATGATCTTTCTTGTGTGATTCATTTCACTGTCTTTCATATCCTCCTCAACCAGCAGGCTCCAAGCTGGAGGCCTTCCCAGCCGGGGTGAGCATTTTGCCATCTGCACCGGTGCTGCCTCCTACCCACGCGTGGCTGGTGAGGGGCTTGGAGGCTCCTGCTCTGCTCACGTCATCCTGCTCCCCTCAGCCCAGATCCTTTGTGTTCTGAGCTCTTCCGCTGACCTTCCAGAGCGTTTGCTGTATTTTGTAGATCCTTCTGCACAGGGATTTTTCTGCCTCAGCTCGAGGGAAACGTGCTCCTGACCCTTCTGGCTGCTGTTTCCTCCAGCTTGGTCAGGGACAACTTTCTGTTTAAAAAAAAACCAAACAACCCAAAACTAGGGTGTGAACAGCAACAGAGGTGTTTTTTGGGGCAATGAATCATGCTTTCTGTTGCTTGTTGCTCTAGTTGTGGACTCATTTCATTATTTCAGAGCTTTGGTGCTAATCATTAGAAAGGAGTTAAAATCTGTTGGGAGAAACATTCTTGCTCTTCCTCTTTGTGCTGGCAGCGTGGCGGTGCACCGCAGTCCCCGAGCTGCCTAAAAATAACAGGCTGGGAAAAGCGCCTCCCTAGGGCATTATTTAAGCTATTGTTTAATTTAAGCAGAACATCTATGTGCTGTTGGCATTCTGGACTAATTAAATAGTCCTCTGAGGAAATAACAGTGAAGGCAATAAAACTTGGTCGGGAGTAAAGAAAAGCACCTGAGTTTTTGGCTGTGAAGTGAGCAGGGATGACTTTTCTTAGCTGTGTCACGAGACTTGTAGCACTGCTATAATTTGGCCTTACTCTGGTACTTTGATGTTAGATAATGTGCAGCCATATAGCAGGGAAAATCGTTACTTGGTGGGTTTTCTGTAAAATCAAGGAGCCAGGTTGTTTGTTCAAGTGGTTTTTCTCTGGGGTTCCGGTTCTGACTTGGCAGCCACCACACAGAAGTAGACACCACCAAAATTAGGAAGTTGCTTTATGAACAAAAAATGACATTTAAAATACTGTTTAAAGACTGATCTTCTTCTTTCTTGTGTTATTTCTTATTTTCAGTACAAGTTGAGACTGGAACTTGGGTGGTGATCAGTCTGCAGGAGGCTCTCAGGGATCTGTTGAAGCCATGCTGTCCTTGCACAGTTCTATGATCAGTTAAAAACAACACAGAACCCAAACCACAAGTAGATGTCGGAAACTGTGTGACTGTAAACCGAAAGAGAAACCGTTAATGTGAGACATCTCATAGAGGAGCTGCTCCTTACACCGTTCTCTGCTTGTATCAAACGGGAGGGAACAGTGAAAGAGAGAAAATCCACCCTCAAAGCCTTCTAAAACTCTGCCCGTTCTGCTGTATGCAGTGGTTTTCACCAAATTAGTGTTAGATTTATGATCTGTTTTTTATGTCATAATTTCAGTGTTTACTGGAAGCTCCATTTCTTTCAACACCCTCTTATTTTGTGGTGAAATAAAGTGGTACTTGGCGTGAATTACATCGAAGATTGTTTAGAGGGATGTTGATGAAACTCCCACTGTAGATTTTATGTGCATTGGAGTTGTCTGTCTTGATGTCAGGGACAAAGAGTATCCAAAGACACTATCAAAATGCATGTATTCATTTGGGTTTTTCTTCTGATGATAAATAATTGAGCATTTCTTTGTTGGGCTGCAGCCTGACCCCCTGCCTGCCTTTGTGGGGGGTTGAAGATGCTCAGTTGTGTGATTTCCCAGGGGAGCTGCAGATTAAGTCTAAGCTTTAAAATAGGAAAAATATATATCCTATCATCTGGAACATCACATAATGGATAATGTACATATGCTGGTATATTTGCATTTATATGCAGTGTAGTTCTTGGAAGATTTAAGGCATGGAGAAGAAGTCTTTATCTCAGCAGAGCAGTGCAATTACACATTTTTTGGGTTAAATTATCAAGAATTCCAGGCAGACTGTGGAAATTTTGAACTGAATCAGTATCATAGGAGAGAAGAAGAGAATATTAACAAATATCACTATATATAGAGGGAACAAACTATAAATTATTTGAATGACATTTCTCTTGGATGTTTCCGGTGAAGCTTCCAGCAAACACACACACACACCAGGCAGCCCTGCACCACCTGCAGCGGCCTCACTGGGCACCTGACATAGGTGTGTTTGGTTTGCCCCAGCAAACTCGTAGGTAAACTCATGCCTTTTGGATCAGATGGGCCCTGGGTGGTTGGTTCAGTTCTCCCACAGCTGCACAGCCGAGCCCTTGGTCTCCTGAAGCGGTGGCTCTCCAGCCTCTTCTCCCAGCTCCGTTTGCTCCGGCTTTAAGCTGTGTTAGGAGAGGTTTAGGCTGGATCTCAGGAAAAGGTTCTCCCCCCAGAGGGTGGTCGGGCACTGACCAGGCTCCCCAGGGCAGTGGTCATGGCCCCAAGGCTGCCAGAGCTCCAGGAGTGTTTGGACAATGCTCTCAGGGGAAGGGTGGAATTGTTGGGGTGCCTGTGCAGGGCCAGGAGCTGGAGTCAGTGATCCTTGTGGGTCCTTTCCAGTTCGGGAGATTCTTTGATTAATACTGTGCCAAAGGTAGTGTCTTCTGTCTGCTTGTACTCACCTGAGTCTTCTTAGTCCCTCTCTGGTGGAATGTCCTCCTTGTACACCATCACTGTTCATACACAATCCTGATTTTCACCTCTTCCTACCCAGCAATTCCTCAGTCAATCTGAAATGGTTGCACTACCATGGAGATTTTATCAGTGTGTCTTGAAACAGTTCACAGACTAATTAAGCATCTGAACACCACTGTGAAATAGGGAAATATTAGTTTTCCATGTCTGTATCATGGCATAATAACATCTTTAATGAGATTTACCTGCATAGCTCTGTATTACCAATAGAGCAGATTCTCTGGGCCTGCCAGTGCTACTCATTCCTCTCAGTGGGATAACTCATCAGTAACAGGAGAACAGCTCAGGAACCAGCAGCAGAGTCAGTAGAATCTAAATTACTGGAACTATTAAGTGTTCTCACTTGCAGCAGTGCTTTTAAGGGATGGAGCGGTCAGGCAGGCACAGAGCAGAGGAGCTGGAGAGCTCTGGCTATGAATTATCCCATGGATTCATTTTCAAATGCTACTACTGTTCCATACCAGTATCTGTCCTATAAAAGAACATGGATAATACACATGGCAACTCCCTGGGGTATTGGTGTGGGTTCACAAGGTCGGAGAATGTCACTTGGTGCACTGTCAGGAGGTGAGGGATGGACACTGTCAGGCCCCTGAATCCTCAGATTCCAGAGGGGAGCAGAGCAGGACCCTTGGAGGGCAGCTGATTCCCTATGTCCTGGCCCCTTTCCCTGACACCACTGGATCCATAAAAACCTGCTCTCACATGTGTATGTGTCTGTGGAGATTGTGCAGGTGGGGTCAGAAATATGCACACCAGTTTCTGAATGTTTCTCGATACTTCTGCCCATAATTTCTGTGATTAAAAGGGAGTGTGAAGAGCAGCAGAACCATCTGTTTCTGAGCCTCCAGCTCACAGCAGCTTTCCAGCAGAGTGCCAGAATGAACTAGAGGAAGGCTCAGAAATTCCTGCAGGAAAATCAACTGGGCTCTGTCACTGTTGTTTTTAGTGGTTTTGCTCCTCTTTACCTAAGTGCCGTGTGTATTTACTAACTGAATACTACTGGCTTTGTGTTTTGATTTTGACCACAGTACAACAGTTCCTTGATGCTCTGGCAGAACAGTTTGGCTCTTTACATGGTTCAGATACTGAGCAGAACTTCCTAAGGCAGATACTGGCATTAGGGGTTTGAGAACACCTTTCTGCTGTGGAATTACTCCATGTCTTCATCAGATGATACCGTTGCCTTGCTCCCTACCAAAAA
Source organism: Cephalopterus ornatus (assembly GCA_013396775.1). Taxonomy (NCBI): domain Eukaryota; kingdom Metazoa; phylum Chordata; class Aves; order Passeriformes; family Cotingidae; genus Cephalopterus; species Cephalopterus ornatus. The sequence goes on from VZRE01014863.1 coordinate 763,133, forward strand.
CCACTGATGGATCTGGGCCCTTTCAGAAGAGCAGAACTGCAGCTCCCAGTGTAGTTTGTGTTTGCAGTAATTGGCAATAGTGAAGTTTGTAGCTTGGAGCATGTCAGAAGGAAAAGTGTGATTTTTCAATAAAGAAAGGATGTTGGCTTGTGTTATATAAGTAATTTTAAAATGGTGTATAATGGAAAAATACTGATCAAGAAAATAACAACTGTCACGTCCTTTGTAGGGTCTGAATATCCTTGTGACGTGGGGAAAGAACAGAGACAACAAATAACAGTCTACTACCATGACGTTTTTAAGCTGCTCCTGCTTGTTAGCTTGCTAATAGCTTGCTGGAGCTGCTAATACCAGTTGCAAAGGGGTGGGAGTTTCTTCTATTTACAAGTGAAGAAAGAAAGAGAGCTCAACTGCTGTGTATTCCTTAATGAGCTTTACTGAAGGAATTTATTCATGTGCTTTGCAATAGCTGATTGATTGAAATTAAATGCTTCAGTTCTGCGTTTAGCGGTCCTTAAAAGTTAGAATGTTTTTATTTACTTTTGTTTAGTGCTATTAGACTGTCTTTTTCTTATATACAACCCTAATTTTTTTTTCACCTTTGATATGTTGAATGCCTTTGATACTTGACTTTAGTTGACTGGGATCTTCAAGTTCAATCAGGCCTTTGAGGTTTGACACAGAATTTGTGGATACTCCTCCACTCTGTCCCAAACATCCATGCTGGAGGAGCAGTTCAGCTCTCCGGCTCCTTTCCCTGCAGGACTTTAAGGCATTCACAGGTCTGGCAATATGGAAGGAGGGCTGCCCAAGCTTGAACATGTGTTAATGATTTCCCTGGGTGAAAAGCTATTGGAAAATATGCCTGAAAACAAGGATTTTCTTTGACAACACTTAAAACCTTTTAGCCAAAGCTTATTTTCATATAATGATTTCTAGACGTCATTAAACAAGCTACCTGGCAACTTGCAGACTAATTTTGAGCTCAATTTGATTCTGTTCTGGGGAAATTGTTCTGTGCTCCTCACCATTGGATGCACATCCTCTCATGAAATACAGTTTGTTCTTCTATCCTGCTTTGTATGCACAGGAATATGTTTCAGTCTGATATGATGTATTATTTTTAATGTAAAGTGAGTGAATATTAGGCTCTATTAGCAAAGAATAGATTCAGAAAAGAAAAGTAGTGGAATCTGTGGTGCCTTCTGGGCTGTGAGGATTTTTGTGGCTTTGGTCCTTGCCACAGCACGATTCCTATGCAGTTTTCCCTGGTAATAGCAAGTCTCTTTGTTCCTGAAGAAGGAAATTGGTGGTTCTCTCTATTCTGGAGCACTTAGGTGGTGTTAATAACCCTGTGCTGTGACAGCTGAGTGTGTGTTTGGTGCAGAGCAGGATCTGAACTTGACTGGGTGTTCTGTGACAGCTGCAGGAATTACAGTTTTCACATGGTTTAATAGCAGACCTCTACCCCTAACATTTGTGTCTCTGACCCAGACCCGTTACTGGTACTGACGAGTCTGTTACTTCAGCCCTGTAAGATCAGGAGAGGTCTTTGAGGGACTTGGGTCAGAGACCTTTAAGCGCCCGGAGTAGGGACAAACCCTGTGTTGCACACTTTGCAGAGCACCAGCCACATTCCTGATTGGCTTGTGCTGAAACTTTTCCTGCCTGGAGCCGAAAGCTTTGGCTGCAGTGCTGGGAAACGAGCCCGTCTCTGGTGCAGATGTCACTACTTCTTTGTTTGTCATGATTCCGTATTTATACACAGCACGTTTCGTTAGGATTTGGAAACAGCTTGGTATTTTTGTTCTCTAATTTGCTATTTTGCCTACTAGAAAGAGTCTACATCAGCATTTTGGACCATGTTCAGGCCTGCTGTAAATAGATGCAGCTTCCTTTCAATCAGTCACATTGTGAACACTTGTATTGGGGCTAAATGTGGCTGTTTTTATCTCTGCTCTCTCACCTAGTCACTTGTGTTTGCTTTAATAAGATTTTTATTTACTCCCGTTAACAGGTTATTTGAATTGGATACTCATAAAATTCCAGTTCGAACTAGATAAGTCATTTTCTCCAAGTGTTTTATGATGGAGTTCCTCATTATTGTTTTATTTTATTTATTATTCCATGCACTCAGCTAATTGGCATTCTGGTGGAGATGGAGAGGTGGTGTTTTGGCTGCAGGCGACCTTTAGACTGCTGGAGGAGGCAGAGGCAGTGCTGGCCCTCCTGGCTCTGTCCTGGGGGATGTTGGCAGAGCCATTCCCAGCTGGCAGGGGCTCCACGCCTGCCCATCCTGCTGACCAGGCAATCCTGCTGCCATGGCACTGGGAGCAGGGCAGGAAAATGCCAAGGAGCTGTGAGTTGAGAGGGTGGCTTTAATCCTGGCCGGTGGCCCTGGGGGGGCCACATCTGGAGTGTTGGATTCAGTTCTGGTCTCCGCAGTTTAAGGAAGACAAGGAGCTGCTGGAGAGTGTCCAGTGGAGACCACAAAAATGATTTGGGGTCTGGAGCATCTCCCTTATAAGGAGAGACTGTGGGAGCTGGGACTGGTTAGTATGGAGGAGACTGAGAGGGGGTCTCATCAATCCATACAAATATCTCCAAGGAGTGTGAGGATGGTGCCAAACTCTGTTCAGTGGTGCCCAGTGACAGGAGAAGGAGCAATGGCCACAAACTAAAATAAGAAGTTCCACCCCAACCTGAAGAAGAACTACTGTCCATGGAGAGTGGCAGATGTCTGGAACAGCTGCCCACAGAGGGTGTGGAGTCTCCTCTCTGGAGACATTCCAATCCCACCTGAATAAGTTCCTGTGTCACCTGCTCCAGGTGACCCTGCCTTGCAAGGGGGGTTGGACTGAGTGATCTCCAGAGGTCCCTTCCAACTCCAACAATTCTGGGATTCTCTGAAAGGGAAGTGTTTCTTTATTAAAACTGTAAGAGAAGGGCTCTACATTGGGGATTTTATTTATTTTTTTTAAAAGGCTCTGCTAGCTAACAGGTGGCTTTAAATAAGCTTGTGAAAAGGACCTCATTTGGTTGGAGATGAGCTCTGGCAATAGCTGGTTGCAGGTGAGGTGTCTCACCTGGATCTGCTCTCGTCATCTCCGTCCCTACTTGCTCGTGAGCATCCGCTGAAGACTGAGCTGCAAACCTCAAGGGTGGCCTTTACCCCTCCCTGAAAGACATTTTGCCTGGTAATTAGTCTCAGTGCAATTCGTGGCATTTGGCAAATTTAGCCTAAGATTGTCCATACAAAGATGATGGGAAAAATTATTGTCCAGAAGCTGGGAAAGAGGAGGCTGGGAGCTGGGTGCTGCCTCGCACTGTGTGTGTATTATTGATATCATCCATCACTTTGGTGTTACCAGAAAAAGCTTTGAAAAAATATTTTTCTTTTCCCTTAACAACCAGTGATCTGGCTGTTCCAGAAATTATATAGTTATAGCAGAAGGAATCTTTAAAGCCAAAGCTGTCAGCATCTTTATTTCATAAATAATTGCTGGTTCTTTTTAGCTGTTACTTAACGCTATCATTTTATTAATTCCCGCTTTCTGTTCCTGGGCTTATTTTTCTGTGTGTCGTTAACTGTGCTTATTGTGCTCTTCGTCAGTTCTCCCTGAACTTCTTAAAACTCCTGTCACTTACTCAGTGCTGCATCTGTCACTTCGTTTTGCCATTATCCAAGAGCTGCAGTTTCTGGATGATCATTTTTCACTCAATCCAAGAGCAGCAGTAAAGGAGATTTCCTTTGTGCTGCAGGGGAAGTGCAGGATCTGTTGATAGAATGGGAGGTCGAAACAAACAATTCCAGTCTGGAGAACATTAAGCTCTAATTGGATTTGTTTGAATCACAGAATGGTTTGGGTGGGAAGGGACCTGAAAGCTCATTTATAGCCAACCCCCTGCCATGGGACACCTTCCATTATCCCAGGTTGCTTCAAGCCCTGTCCAGCGTGGCCTTGAACACTTCCAAGGATGGGGCAGCCACAGCTTCTGTGGGCAACCTGTGCCAGGGCCTCACCACCCTCACGGGGAAGAATTTCTTCCCTATATCTCATCTAAATTTCCGCCCTTTCAATCTGAAACCTTGTCCTGTCACTCCAGTTCCTGATGCAGAGTCCCTGTCCAACTTCCTCATAGGCCCCTTCTGATACTGAAAGGTGCTGTGACATCTCCACACATCCTTCTCTTTTCCAGGCTGAACATTCCCAGTTCTCTCAGCCTGTAAATTTTGGGATTATCTATTTTTTTACATGGCACTGCAGTGCCGAAGGGCCCTGGGGAGGAGCACACTGCATCCCACGGCAGCATAAGCCTCCAATTGTTCCCTGTGCCCTGGGCTTGGGAACCTTTTCTTTCTCTGCCTTAATTAAATTAAAAAAGTTTGGAAAATACTAAGCAGGGCTGGAATGTTTGGCGTGGCATTGTTGGAAATGTGTGTTGGTATATTTTCACACTCCTCCCACAGTTGTCTTTGTGGTTTGTTGTTGTGTTTTTTTGTTGTTTGTGGGTTTTTTTGGTCCCCAGCCAGGAGCTGGGACCACGCCAGGGATTTTTCTTTCAGTGCATTCAGCGCTGTTTGTGCCACTCTTCAGTCTCTTAATTACCCGGCTGCAATCTTCTTTGGTTCATTGTCCAAGGAAAGTTCAGTCCATTCAGCAGGATTCTGCTCCGTGCCGCTGCTGGTTCCGTCATGTGTGAAATAAGGAATTTGTTTCAGGTCCCTAAGTGGCACGTTTTGTCCTCAAAACCAGGTCCATGCCACGCAGGCTGGCAAGGAGGGGTGTGCTCAGTGGAGGGGCACAGTCTGGATGGGGACATGGGCGACTTTGGGTGGGTTTTGGCAGTGTTTGGGACATTTGTGACTTCATCCAGTTCTCAGCCCACCCCTGTGACACAGATCCCTGTGTGAAGTACCAAGGGTAGCAGGTGCCAGCTCAGGGGCATGGAAAGATGGTGCTTCTATGGGATGAAGCTTGTGACTGCATTAAAATGCTCATAATGGAACATCCTCATCATCTGGCTACTGGGGTCAGGCACTAAATTACTTGCAGAGGAATTGTAAAGACCCTGGTGTAATTTATTGTGCAATAAAACCCCATTAGAGGTGGTAACATGAACCGATAATTCTGAAATGGGAATGCAAAAGAGGCTGTGTTTTATCAGTAAAATGTAGGTAAATCTATTGCAGGAAACCCCAAACAGGAATAGTGTCTTGCTTTCAGTGTGGAAAAAAAGGAAGAAAATGTGGTCTGTGAAGAGGAATGGGATATTTTGGTGCATTATGGAAATGCCTCATAAAATCCTCAGCACGTAGGAGTGGGAATGGGCTTAATATACCTGTGGGAGGTGAGGGAGGCTTGGGATCCCTTTGTGCTGGGAATGAAGAGCTGCCTGGTAATCAGCATCCTAAACTTTGGCAAGTGGGGATGCTCACACAGATATTTACAGCCCGTGATGGTACCTGGGTGGTTCTGTGTTCCTTTTTACAAGTCATCATCGTAATGAGACGTTTTTTCTGATTTTTTTTCTGGTTTTCTTTCCAGGATTTCTGCTCTTTAAAGACTATTGCATGAATGAGATCGATGAAGCTGTCCCCCAGCTGAAGTTTTATGAAGAGGTGAGTGGCCAGTGAGGGAGGTTTGGGGCTCCGTAGGGAGAGAGGCTGAGGCAGGCTGTCCTGCTCATCCTCGGGCAGGGAATGCTGAGAGGGAAGGAGGGGGTCCGTGTGTAGCAGTGTGAATATTTAGTCAACTTTCTAATTTGGTATAGGGCTCTTAGAGAGTATTTCAAGTAGCATAGATGGGGTTTGCCCATTTTTTTTTGAGCAGCTGCATGGGCTGGTAGGAGAGGAGCTGTGAGAGTTGCCAGAGTTGGGATGACACTCTCAAACCCTTCAGGCCTTTCCCTGACATCCTTTTACCTGTAAAAAAGCCAACAGAGTGCAGCTGGTGTGCCATGGCACGGTGGGAGAGAGGTAGGTAGGATGGAAGCTGCTGGTGGAACAGGTTCCTCAGGTAAGTGGTCACAGCACCAAGCCTGACAGAGTTCCAGAAGCGTTTGGATGATACTCTTGGGGGTGGTCCTGTGCCAGGCCAGGAATTGGACTCGATGATCCTTGTGGGTCCCTTCCAACTCAGCGTATCCTGTGATTCCGTGAGATGTTTTGGGAGTTGCTGTGGCAGAGCTGCACAGGAGTAAGAGGATCCTCCAATGGGGGACACAAAAGGTGTCTTTAGATCCGTGAGTTGTATTCCCTTGTCACGAGCTACTCAGTGAAGGAGCTGACAGGCACCAGGCCCAGGGCACATCCCAAAGGACCAGTAATTCCAAGGAACGTGCCATGTCCTTCCCCAGCCACCCCTGCTGCACTGCCTGAGCCCCATCCCTCCTTTCATTCACTCCCTGTTCCATTTGTGACACTATAAACCCACAGTTAATCCTCTCCCAGGTGCTGGTTTCAGTGCAGACATGCACATGCTTGATTGCTCAGGGTTAATTAGAGCTGCTCCCTGGGATAGCTCTGTCTGCCTTACTCTGAGCTGATAATTTAAATGTTTTTGTGCCAGTGGGCTCCAAGCACAAATGACTGGGATCAGTTTGGAGATCAGTCCTCAGCGATACACCGTTCCCCACTCAGATCAGATACCTGCTGTCAATAATGGATCTTTTCCTGTCATTTCCATCTTTTTATGCACTGACGATATCACTGTCATAAGTAATCCAAAAAGGCCTGTTGTACCAGATTGTTTAGCAAGATATTTTTAGCTCCCTCTTTATCTCTGAAACAATTCAAAATTGTATTTTTAGGTTATTAGCAAAGTGTTGCCTCAAAAGAATTTCAGTGCTTTGTCATGTACTTCTGGAAAAATCCCATTAAGGATATTTAAAGAGAAGCTCATTGTGTTTTCCTCTGTGACATACCGGATCCAGGAGCTTTTCCTTTTTTTATATATTTGATTTACTTGCTGCATTTATTACACGTAGAATAATTTGAGTGCATTGCTACATTAAAAACTGCTGGATGTAGAAGAGCTCCGCACTCCAGGGATTTCATATCACTGCAGCTGGAGTCACGATCAGGCATTTAACGGGATGAGTGATTCATCCTGATCGGTTTCAAAAGGAAAAGAAAAGGAATTTTTAAAAAAAAAAGGGGGGGAAAAAAAGGGGGGAAAAAAAGAAAAAGAAAAAAAAAGTGCTTCTAGGTGCTTGAAAACAAATGAATTCTGATTCCAGTTTTTGAGGAGATCCTTTGTCAGCCCCCTTTCCAGAGGGGAGCTGCAGGTTGCCAGGGAAGCGTTGGGTACTGATGACTCGGCGTCAGGAGTGGAAGCTGTCCTGGCAGGGACAGGGTGTGTTAGAAATGGGACACTCAGATCTTCCTGCTGCGCATTTTTTGTTATGTTGTCTTTAATAAACATGTAAAATTCACTCATGACGATGTCAGGGCTGTGTTGGGTGTGATGGCAGAGAGGTGTCTGATCTCGCCACCTGTGTGATGGGCTGTGTCAAGCAGCCTGTGGGGGGGATGTCCTCCCGGCCAGGATGAGAGATCACCAATGAGGACATTTGTTACCTGCTGTCCTGCTCTCCAAACCTTTACAAAACAAAGGGTTTCTTCATTAAGAATCCCAGTGTAGGGGGAGATGGGAGATGCTGAGTGGGCCCAGCATGGCTGAGGGGCTGCTGTAAGACCCCTCAGCGCTGGGTGCAGAGTCAAGTGCTTTAACAACCAAATACTGAGGGGCAGGAGTTTGTGTTCAAGGAAGACAATCACATATAGGTCAGGCTTCCTCCTGTACTTCTAATTATTTTGTGTCATTGCATTAATTAAAAGTGTTTCTTGAGCAAAGACATTTTGAATCACTTTAATTATAAGTTGGTATCAAGGGGGAAGAAGCACAGATGGCAAATTGGGGTGGAACTGGGGCTTTATCGTATCAGCAAACAAGAGGAGAACGACCAGAAAGATACTGAGTTTAATTAATGTTCCACCTTCAATGGTCGGTTGGTCCCAGTTTGTCTCTCAATAATTGTACTCGATCTTGGAGGTCTTTTCCAACCTAAATGTTTCTGGGATTCTGTGGTGTGGAGCAAATCTGCACAGTGACATTTGTTTGGTTCCCAGAACCTCAGAGGCTGATGCTGGGAAAGTCCAGCAAGTCAGAGCTGGGTCCTGTCCCTACAGATCTTGCATAGTTCTTATGTTCTGTCAGTCCTGGAAGAACTTTTTCTCTAAATATGCTCCAAAGGGCTCTTGGACTTGGTGAACTTTTTGTTCTGGAACTGGTTGCCAGGTTTTGTTCTGTAAATGAACCATATGGGATTTCTGTTGTTTCACCTGGAACACGCTGATCTCCTACAGCACACCTCAGGAAACTTGATATCTTTTGTTAAACTGTCTTTTAGCCACCTTTAAGGTTAAAATTCACCATGTAGCTGAACTTTGTGAACATTTTGAAATGTGCTTTATATTTGTTCTTAGACATCTGTGCCCACCGTACTGTAATCATAGAATCAGGGAATTTTTTGGGTTGGAAAAGCCCTCTCAGACCGTTGAGTCCAGCTGTTCCCTCGGCACTGCCAAGGCCACCACTGACCGTGTCCCCCAAGTGCCACATCCACATGTCTGTTGAATCCCTCCAGGGATGGTGACTCCACCATTCCCTGGGCAGCTGTGCCAGGGCTGGAAAATTCCAGGCTAGAAGGGACATCTCAGATCAGCTGTAACTGTGGTGTTGCAGGTTGCTTTCCTTTGATAAGCGTTAATTAGGAAAATAACAAAGTAAAATAAAGTTTTGGGTTTTTTTGCCAGATGAGTGAAAAATCGTTATAAATTGTCTGATGCTCCCTGTCCCCTTTCTGCAGATCAAGGAGTACGAGAAGCTGGACTCAGAGGAGGAGCGGCTGAGCCGCAGCCGGCAGATCTACGACACCTACATCATGAAGGAGCTGCTGTCCTGTTCCCACGTGTGTATCCTCCCAATTCCCCCTGCCCAGGGTACCTGCAACCAGTCTGCTGTTTCCCTCACAGTATTGCTGAAGGAATCGTTATGAATACTTGCAGAGCTCTGGATTTCTGTTTGAAATCCCGGCTCTGGCTTTGGCTGAGTTCAGCTTCGTTGCTTCTGTTTTTTAATTGCAGTACTGAGGTGTAAAGACGGGCGGGATGGGCCCATTTTTATTAAAGTGTTTATTAGTGGTATACAAAGAAAGTATCAGGAGATTTATCTGGTTTATATTTCTTCAATGTAAATCTCTGTTTTAAAATAAGATTAGATGGGTGCCGGGTGTGTTTATAGAGATGTGCCACGTTGTGGCAGATGCAGCTTGGTTAAAGTCACTGAAAATATACACATTTCCTCCAGCTGAAGTTTTGGCCTGTTGATGTGTTTTTTAAGAAGGATTTACAGGGTGTTTTGCCCTGGTGGATTGGTTCCTTGGGTGAAGGATTTAAGCTTTTTTTCCATCAAAAATACATTACTTTATTGGTAAAAAGTCCATGTCTGCTTCTGGCTCTGGAGCTGTCCCTGTAAATGGGATTTTTCACGGCTTTCTAAAAGGAACATAATTTTGCCCTCCTCCTCATCTTCCCTTCTCCTGCCTTCCTGCTTTAGAATAACCATATTACTGGATCATTCTGCATGTTTCACACCAATATTCACTGTAATATACCTGGGGGAGGCTGTATTGTTTCATTCTGGGATCGGTGTTTTTCCATATGAGGAAAAGAACAACAGTGCTGTGACCTGAAATGAAATTCCTGACATCTCCAACTGTTTGAAATCTTTCTTTTTCTCTTCCAAAAGCCTTTCTCAAAACAAGCTGTAGATCATGTACAAACACATTTAGCCAAGAAACAAGTGCCAGCCAGCCTTTTTCAGGTGAGCTTTCACAGTGTGAATGTTCAGCTTCAGTTCCCTGACAGTAAGTGACTTTGTACATATTATTTTAGGAGACAGAATAAATGAGATTGGTTACGTATTCTGTGCTGTACTAGTGGGATTGAAATGCTTTTCTAAGTCAAAATTACAAATTACTCTTCTTATCTATAATATTTTTAAGCACATCTATGAAAGCAAGCTATACCTTGGTATAGGAACAGAGGCGTTTTTATAGTTCTGTAATTTCAAGCCATTAAATGATTTAGAGTAAATCACTTTACATCAGGAAGATGCTCATCCTGTCAGGATAGACTAAACTGGAGAAATTGTCTTATCAGTCATGGGGGTGTTTGTAAGCTTAAATGTCTCTTCTCTAAATCTGATGTATTTTCATGTGTTGCAAAAACGTGGAGGTTGCCCCTGCCTGATCTCTCTTGCTGCTCATGAGCTGCTCTGGCTGTTGCAATGAGGAGAAATGCCAAACTGGCACCTGCAGTGCTGGGTGATGTCTCAGCACTAGCTGGAGGCAGGGGCAGAGGTCTCTGGGGGCTATCTCACATCCGGGGAAGGGATTTCCCTAGGAAAAGTCTCTTGTGAATTGAAGGTGCTGGTCTCTTGGCAAGGACAGAGGAGAGAAGCACCACAAAGATGAGTGATCAGCTCTGGGAAGTTTGGTTTCCACAGGGGTGACAATTTATTGTTTAAATACGTTTGAGAAGAGAACTTTTGCCCCCCTGCCCCCTCCCAAGGTAAACCTTTTAAGGTTTTCCAGCTCATGAAGATATTTTATTTTCGACTTCAGGGCACCTGCTCAGATTCTGGAAGCCAAGTAAAGCTTAAATGTTTCATTGAGGCTTCTTAAGGAAAACACAGGACGGGCTGGAACTGTGTGGGGCTAACAAGAGTTCTGTGTGATGGATGGGATTGTGAAAGCCATTTATTGTCTGCTTAAATACTAATTGTGTTTCTTCACCCTTTTTAGCCATATATAGAAGAAATTTGTGATAGTCTCCGAGGAAAAATATTTCAAAAATTTATGGAAAGGTATGAACATGATGTATTACCTGAACTGTCGTCATATTATGTGATGTAGTGGGAAGCCAGATCCCTTCAGTTCTGCTGTAAAATCAGGCCAGAGATGTGTAATAATGCATTGTTAATCAAGTGGAGTTTATCAGTAAACTTTGGAAATAACCAGCTTCATGGGATATCCCAATTAATGTCAGGATGTGTGAGTGGAACAGTTGTAAAGATAATGGGATTTCTCAGTAACAGCAATAACGTGTTGGATTTGGGGGTCAAAGGTTTAAAAAGGCAGAACTGGGTTCTTGGGGGACATTCTAGGAGTGACCATCTCTGGTGTGGGATTGGAGGCCCAGTAATTGTGGTTTGTGACTGGGAACCTGAAGTTAAGCAGAAAAGGTGTAATAAGGAATTCAAGACACAGACCTGGCTCAACAGAGCAGCCCTTCTAACCTGAACAGAGCTGCTCCTGTGGACAGGGTCTGGAAAGCTCAGCTCTCACCCAGCAACACCCAAATCCACTCTATATACTGGTTTGGTGCTGTTCTGTGATAACTATAAAAATGCCTCCATGAAACTGTTATTTCTTACTCTGAAAATAAATACTTAATTATTCATGTAGAAATAAGCAGCTTTTTTTTTTTTTTTTCCAAAAGCCTGTGGTATTACTGATGTTTTTCCTATTTTAAGATAAAATGAGTTTAAAATGTTCCTTGGAGTATATGGAGGTTCATTAACATAAATCGAGCTGCCTCTGTTTTCTTATAATTATCTTTCTCTTGATGTAATTTAAATGTTTGTTAGTTCCAAACATAGTTGTTTAAAAATTAAAAACCATCTGCAAGAGAGATGTGGGGACACACTGAGCACTTTCAAGGATAAGGTTATCTGCTCTCTTTCTCTTACAAGGATGTAAAATACAAAGTGTGCTCTGCCTAGGAATTGTTTTTCTTGGTGGGGGTAAGATTACAGTTGGTGAAAGGAAGGCTGTCATTTATTAAATACCACCCCACGCCCTAGCTCAGACTAGATTTTAAATATCAGAGTCTTGACATTTCCTGTAATACTTTACACAATAGTCTCAGACAACTTCTAAACTTTTTTTTTTTTTTTTTTTTACAGTGACAAGTTTACTAGATTTTGTCAATGGAAAAACGTAGAGCTAAATATTCATGTAAGTACTTACAAGTATATTTATCTTGTCAAAGGCTGGTACAGGAAAGAGAATGTTCAGTTTTGAATCCTGCTCTGCAAAGGCCTCATTAAGGAGGGCGGTGGATGTCACTGCTCTGCTATTCTTAGACACAGCCCTGACGATTCCTGTCTGGACATCCCTTCTGCCTGTCCTCACTTAATAGAATTTGGATTTCTCTAACGGCTGAAGGAGCTGAACTGCCAGAATTGCTGCCCTTTAGCAGCCCCAGTCACTCTCCAGCTCCTTCTCCCACTGCAGTCCTGCCATGGCCCCACAGCACCCTTTGGACCCCTTCCCTTGGCCTCTGCCTTTGTCCCTCTGCACTGCTCCGTGACAGCTTGGGCTGCAAAAATAGCCCTGAATGAGACTGGCAGTTTTTGGGGAACAACAGCCTCGTTCCCCTTGTTCCTACTTCACACTGTAATGCTTGCAAATACATTGAAATATAAACAAAAAGAGGCTCCTTTTCCAACACAATAAATGCTGATGAATTACAGTAGTTGAGTGTCTCAACACATTTAGATGTTTTTACAGTAATTTTTTTAATGATGAAAAATGAAGGTTTTGTTCTCCTTTTTTTCCCCCCACTTGCAGCTGACCATGAATGATTTTAGTGTACATAGAATAATAGGAAGAGGGGGGTTTGGCGAAGTGTACGGCTGCAGAAAAGCAGACACTGGAAAAATGTGAGTATCACACACTGTATTTCAGAGGTAACTGTAAACTCTGAGCTAGTAAGGAAATCCTTCCAGTCGTTTCTTAGGAAATCACTGGAAAGCAGCGTCATGTTACTGTAAAGGTCTTTGTAATTAAGTTTTATCCCAAGAGGTTCTGATTTCTGGCTCATCTTTAGGCTCAGTTTGCTCTTTGGTCCCATTCCGTGCCATGCAGTGGGTCAGTCTCACAGAGCTCTGGGGCACATCCTGCGCTGAAATGTCCTGTCAAAATCAATGGAAACTGCACAGGTTACAATTAAGTGTGTGCTTAAAGAATTCCCTGGATCAGAGGCTGGCAGTGCAGAGGGATGTTCCCAGGAAGCCGTGGTGGTGGGTGAGGTGTCACCTGCGGAAGGTTCAGCCTGTCACGTCCCCGGTGCTGACGTGGGGCTGGAGGGGCTGCAGGGACCTGCCCTCAGTGCTGGGCAAACTGGGCTGTGCCAGGGCAGATTCCAAGTGTGCTATTCCAGATTTGGGGAATTGCATCAGTGTCTGCCCTGATGTATGGTGAAAGTAGTGATCCTTGCTGACATTTGGAAGCATATAGTTCCAGTGTTGAATTTGTGTTTCACAGAGCTCTCTGTGGGAACTCCAGGATCGACTCTGGATGGTTTTTCTATTCTTTTTGTGATCTTAACCATTCCCACACTTATCCTGATCGTCAGATTCCAATTTCTAGGCATCCTTGTCCCATTATTCTGATTTGAACATCTGGGCATGGATTTAACAAATTATTCTTAATATTTATCTATCCATTTATTTATTTACACCCCATCCTGCCCCTTTCATCTTGCTTTTCACCTAACAGTTTTAGTCCAGGCACCATCCTTAAACATTTCTCTTCCAAAAGAGCATAGCATGTTTGAGGTGCCATGTCTCTGGTTCCAGCTGGCTTCTCTGGCAGTTGTGTGTGCTTGGCACTCCTGATAATAATAAACCTCTGAGCTGTAACAAGTGGGAGACATCTTAATGTTGCCGTCATACTCTGTATTTTTGCCGTGACTTCAAATATTATATTGATACTCTTACTAACCACACTGGCTTTATTCTTGCCTTGGTGCTTTTTTGTCCGTGTACAATTAGTTAATTTGTCCGTGTACAAAAATAAACATTTTATTTAGCTTGAGGCACACTAAGCAGGTATCCCCAAAGAGACAGTTTTCAGTCCCAGCCATCTTCCTGTCTGAGTTTGGCTCTGGCAGGAGATGGATAAACCTTGGGAAGTGAAAAGGACAGGAAGAGTGAAGAAAAGGAGAGGTTTTATCAGATACAGAGTAAGATGGAAATGTGGGAAAACCAACATTTTTTTTCAAATTTGAAGCAAAACTGTAGATTAGGTTCAGCCTCTGGGTAGAGGTTTGGTTTAGTTCTTTCTTAATCCAAACCTGTTTACCCATCCTGTCCAGATCCCGTCCTCTGTAGATGCTGCCTCTGCTGCACTTACTGCCTGAAAGGAGCGTGGGAACCACCCCTCCCTCCCAGGTAACATCAGCAGTGTTCCACTAACCACAGACACACCTGAGGCTCCTGTCATGTCACCATCACTCCTTCAAGGATGTCCAAAGAAGGGCCAGAAGTAGGATGCAGCCAGCCTCCCAGGGGGAGGGACAGCAGGACCAGCGAGAGGCTTGATTTGGAATAGGTTGCCCAGAGAAGCTGCCCCATCCCTGGAAGTGTCCAAGGCCAGCTTGGATGGGGCTTGGAGCAACCTGGGATAGTGGAAGGTGTCCCTGCCCATGGCAGGGGGTGACACTAGATGGGCTTTAAGGTCCCTCCCAACCCAAACCATCCTGGGGTTCCGTGATTTCCATCAGCCTTGAGTCACTTACTGATCAGGGACACCAGAGCAGGGCAGGGCAGAGTGTCAGGGGTTATTTATAGTCACCCTTCACAGCCTCCTCAGCAAGAGCACGTGCCGTGAATATATTCCCAGTTTGGAAACTCACAGTTCCAGTGTGTTCACTCTCACTCCCCTCACTCCCAACACGTGCATGGCAGGAATGACGTGGCTGGTTTAGGAAGCTGGGGCCAAGGTGAGGCCCTGGGTCTGGATGGGGCTGGCACAGTGAGGCAGGGGCTGAGTGTTGGTGCAATGCTGTAACGTGGTGTTTTCCTAAAAATCCATGGGTGCCCACGTCTAGGAATCTTCTGTGCAGGAACACGTGTCCTTCTCACTGTTGTCTATTAGTGGACTCACCCAGCGTCTTGGAAAAATCTCCAGCCTACATCATATCCTCCTGTGGTTGATGGTTGTTAGGGTAACATTCTTTTGGAGCACAATTTTATTAATTTGTGTAGGACAGATGGTAGAAGATTAAAAAAGCTTTCTTGTGTGTATCTGACCTTTTTCTGAGTAGAAAGAAAACTTAAAAAAATATATATATATAAAACTCAGCGTGTGTTCAAGATATTGCTTTCCTGGTAGAGCTGAAACTGTTGGAATGAAATGGAACCATAACGGTGTCTGTTATTTAATTCCTATGGCAGATCCTTGTTTGTAGATATTAAAAAATAAATGTATGATATGTAATTCCTATCCCACTGTGGTGGTTTGGACGCAGAATTACTTGTTAAAGCACATTTCTCTGTTAGGAGGCTTCTGCTGGAAATGTGTTAATTCTGGAAGAGTTTGGAGGTTTTGTGTTTAGCCTGAAATCACTTTTTAGTCTTGGGTTTTAAGTCTTTCATAGAGATTGCTTACAGGATCCTGTAGATGTGCATGGCCTCACTGCTAGTGAATAATACTGATAGAGGAGTTTTGTGGTGCTTTTTCTGAATGGTTGTTATTTTCAGGTATGCAATGAAATGTTTAGATAAGAAGAGAATCAAGATGAAGCAAGGAGAAACATTAGCCTTAAATGAAAGAATTATGCTGTCTCTTGTCAGTACAGGAGTAAGTATCACTGACTTGTTATTCTTTCTTCCATATAATATAAAAGCTGTTACATATAATGCATATTCCATCAATTCAGTTGTGTGACATGCAAAAATTAACCCCCACCTGAGCCTCCCCCTGATTTTAACAGTGTGTCTGAAATGAGAAGG
The DNA here is from genome assembly GCA_013396775.1 of Cephalopterus ornatus. NCBI lineage: Eukaryota > Metazoa > Chordata > Aves > Passeriformes > Cotingidae > Cephalopterus > Cephalopterus ornatus. The sequence continues at coordinate 779,002 of VZRE01014863.1, forward strand.
GAAAACCAAACTTGCTTGTCAGTTTGGGTGCTGCAAAATGAGCCTCTCGGCTACAGAGGCTTGTGGGGGTGCCCATTTCTTAGGTAATTCATTCTCCTCTCCTCCTGATTTTTTAAATATTCCTTTTTCAAGTGTTTCTATTTGAAACTTTTCCAAAACAAGATTCTGTCTTGCAAAAAAATGCCTTTTTTCCCCTATAGTTTTGTAGTAGTGATGCAGAATCTAAGGTGCTATTGCAGAGACAGCTCCAGTTACCTGTTCATCCTCCCTTTCCTGTGACTCTGATATTATCCAAGTTTTCCTTTTGGTTTTTTATGTGCTTTAGCTGAGTACCTATCAAGGTGTACCAAGCCAGGCTGCCCATCTAATCTGTTTAAAAATTGAATTAATTAAAATTAAAGTCTATTTAAAATTGAACCCATCACTAGTGTGTGTAAAAAGCCACCTGCCCCCTGGCATTGGGTTCCCCAGCCCTGGAACCTGCAGGTGCTCCATGGTGGCTGTAGTGTGTTGGGCTCAGAGGAATTCTAGGCAGGATTGGAGGTCTTGGAGCCCTTGGAGTGCTCTGTCCTCATTGCACAAACCTGGCAGCTGGCTCATGTCACCATGGCTATGGGTGATGCTGCTGGAAAAGTTCCTTTTCCTCATGTTGTGGTGTATGAACTAAACACTCAGTGTGCAACTCTGTGGAAACACATCCCCATTCTCTGTGGACACAGAATTGTGGGTGGGTTTGTTCTAGGCTTGTACAAAAGGTGTGCAAAGAGCACAAGTACCTGGAATGTGAGGATTCCTGCTTTGGATTCCAAAATGGCAAATCCTGAGCTTTGTTCTCAGGTCTGTATCTTTCAGAGATTAGAGAATTATAAAAGCTGGGAAAGACCTTTAGGATCATTGAGTCCAACCGTTATCCCAGCACTGTCAAGGTCACCACTAACCCAAGGCCCCTTCCAGTGCCTAAAGGGGCTTCAGGAGAGCTGGGAGGGACTTTGGATAAGGGCCTGGAATGACAGGACAAGGTGGGATGGCTTCCCAGTGACAGAGGGCAGGGTTAGATGGGATATTGGGAAGAAATTCTTCCCTGTGAGGGTGGTGAGGCCCTGGCACAGGTTGCCCAGACAAGCTGTGGTTGCCCCATCCCTGGAAGTGTTCAAGGCCAGGTTGGACAGGGCTTGGAGTAACCTGTTCTAGTGGAAAGTGTCCCTGCTCATGGCAGGGAGTGGAATGAGATGATCTTTAAGGTCCCTTCCAACCCAAACCCTTCTGGGATCTGTGATTTATCAGTTAGACTTTTAATCAAGTTACATGTTTTCATCAGAGATAAATTGTGGATTGTCCAGGAGTGTCAGGAGTCCTAAAAGATGGAGGAGAAGGTCTATACTAGAGACTGGACAAGAAATTGAGGCAAATGAGTAATAATTGTCCCGTTAACTTTAATTTGTGATTTTGTGGCTCCAGCACTGAATGTGAGTTTTCATGTGTAATGATGGGAAGAGGATAGTTCACGAGCTGCTGCAGGTGGAGGCAGTTTTCTTACTGGCTGGCACACAGGAGGCATTGAGCAGTGGGGCAGCAAGAGGAACCATTGGTTTCTTTCTTTAAGGATTATCAGGCCATTAGAGTGTAATTTCTTTTAGAAATTTGAAAGAGTTAGAAGAGAGATTTTGTACGAAGTGCTGCCTGTTCAGGTTGGGTACACCTGGGCAGGAGCGGCTGGAGCACTTGGAATAAACAGGATGAAATAGGTCTGAAAGTGATGGAATAAGAGAATTCCTTTAGTTCCTAACAGAAGATGTGATGGAGTGGCGCGTGCCGTGTCCAGGGGCAGGAGTTATGTGCTGCCCGGAACAACATGGAACTGGGAAGTTCATCACAGTACAGTTAGTCATTTAACTGGGAACCCAGATGTCTCTGCAAAAGGCACAATAACAGCTGTGCCGATTACACATCTGGTTGTGTAATCAGTGCTGTTCATCCACCTAAAATTTTGGCATCCACAACCAGCCCTGGAGTCAGGAGCTCCCATGTTGGAGACTGTTGTGGCTGCGTGGTAAGAACAGCTTCTTGTGGCCAGTGAACTCAGAAGTGCAACAGGCACTTCTGTAGAGCCCCTGAAGCTGCCTGGATGGGCCTGATAACCCCAAACTGGGCTCTGTGGGACTCGAGTCTCTGTTGGTGTCTGTGCTTTGTCACTGTGGGTGTAACGTGGACAAACTGTCGCTGAGGTTTGTGTTTCCTCTTCTGCAAGACATGAGGCCCATCTTCCCCTCCCACAGAGGTATTCAGGCTGGAAGTGCATTGTGAAATCCTTGGTGGCAGTGGGGAAAATACATTATTTTCTGTTAAAAAACCCCACACTTATTTTCTGTAATAGCCAATATCTGCCTAATTTCTCTTCAAAAACTGGAACATGGAAATCACCAAGTTGCTGCTGATGGACCATATGAAACCAGCCAGCCCCAAGGTGCTCTTTGTGGAAGGAAGTGGTTATTCCATAAATCCTTTCTTGGGGGTTAGGAGGGGATCATTCCAACTGTTTGTTGCAAGACCAGGGCCCGTGCAGGGCTGTGGCTCCTCTCTGCTGTGGCTCCCAGTTCTTTACTTCTAAAAAATCCGTGGCAGTTCAGCTGCCTCATCCAGCTCTTGAGATGGCTGGATTCATGGGATTCCGTCCAAGGGACGATAAATATGATCCTACAATGTCCTCAGTTGGAAGGAACCCATGAGGGTCATCCAAGTGCCGCTCCTGTCTCTGCACAGGACACCCCAGGAATTGCGCCATGAGCAGAGGCAGGTTGAGCAGTAACCATCAGAGATCAATAATGTGGTTTTCCAGAGCAGAACAGGTACTTTGTTTTCACGAGTTTCAAGCAGTGACTGGCACATCTTTCTGAGCAATGAGATGTGTCAGGACAGAGCTGCCCTCCGGTTAAGTGGGACACAGCACTCTGCTCTTAGCACCTTTGTCCCCTGTTTGCTGTCATTTTGTGCTCCAGAGCTGGATGCTTGTCTTTCAGGGAGGGGTCAAACCCAAAGGTTTCCTTCTAGAGCACTTGTTAATGTGCTAATGTCTTTAAAATATCACATTTCTACAGTTTTTTTATAGTTATTGTAATATTTTTTTCCTTCCACATGATTTATCACCAGAAACTTGACTTAAGCAGTTTTCTGGACTCAATCCAGGATTGTTTGGATTTAAGGAACGCTTTCCAAACTGATCTTTATTCACACATTAATGTCATACTGTCACTTATTTTCATCAGAGCAGAAACTTGACTGCAGCAAAGTATTGCTCTCCTGGGAAATTGGATTTATTGCTTTATGTGTCATTTAAAAATATAACTATAGGATTTTTTTAATTTTTATGCTGGAAAATACTCTTTTGCAGTGGTTTTTATGTCAGAAAAATATTGCTGTACAGTTTTTCTCTCTGTTACAGGGAGAAAGCAGTGATTAAATTAGGAATGCTTGCATAAAAATGAGTTATGCATCACATTTACGCTTCCAGATAACTTTTATTTTTAAAATCCATAAAAACAGAAGCATATTGTGTTCTGGTATAGTAAAACCCTTTTATTTGTCTATGTATGGTGTTTAAATTCTAGCACTAAATCCTTCTGGGTAATTAGATTGCTCTGAGGTTTTAGGAATCCTGCTTGGGGACACTTCTGAATTACTCAGTTGATGCAGAAAATTAAGTTAATAACTCTACTAAAGCTGTTGTTGTGAAGTTAAGTGGTACCTACAATATCCCCAATACAGAGTTCATAACCAGAGGTGGTATCTTGTGTTAGATGCTACTGCCTTGCCTACAGGCTTCTTATTTTTAGGCCCATTTGTGAATCCGGCGTTTTTCATGGCTGTTCTGCAGGTGTTTCACACACATCCCTGGCTTCTGCAGGGGTTAGTTCTGCAGAGGGGTGTTAGGGATTAGTGTTTGAAGAGTTAGAATTAACATACAGTTGGGTTTGAGTGTGAGGGCAGGATGTGTCCAGGCACTGTGGGGATCTCTGGGATTGCAGTCGAGCATATAGAGCTCTGTGTTTCAGCCTCGTGGAAGGATGAACTGACTGAACTGGCTGTCTGGTGGGACAGTGCTGCTGTCCCTCCCTTTCCTGCTCCCCAGGGCGGCCCTGTGCTGGGCCTGCAGCCCCCACACTGCCCAAGGCCACCGTGTTTTGCTGTTTCTAAATTGGGAAGGAAACCAGTTCCTGTTAGAGATTCCCAGAGCTTTCACTATCAATACTGCAGCGCTTAACACATTGTTTAAGTCACGTTAGGTCATGCTCGTGCTTCCTGCAGGGTGTCCTGGCCCCTCAGCAGTTCAGCTCATCTTGGATCGTCTTCCTGTTGGCTTCCGTGCCTTGGGGTCGGACCCGGGACGGTGCAGCACAGCCCAGTCTGGCAGCCTGGCCATTCCTTAAGGAGTCATTACAGACTCACCAAACAGCCCTTCATACCACGTCCCTCTAGTGGAAGGTGCCCCATGGCCGTGGCAGAGGGTTGGAAAGAGATGAGCTTTAAGGTCCCTTCCAACCCAAACCATTCTGGGATTCTGGTTTTTACGGCTTTGAAGAGGTTGATGAGGTAGTAGCCATTCCCAGTTAATTAGCCAAGAACATCCTGGCTTGTACCAGTGCTAGTGTGGCCAGTAGGACCAGAGCAGTGACCATTCTTCATGGAAAGGGTTGTCCAGCCCTAAAATGGGCTTCCCAGGGCCGTGGTGGGGTCACCATCCCTGGGGATATTAACAGACATATGGATGTGGCACTTGGGGATGTAGTTTAGTGTTGGCCTTGCAGTGCTGGGGAAATGGTTGGACTCGATGATCTTAGAGGCTTCTCCAACCTAAACAATTCCATATTTCTGTGAATTAGCCACTTACATCCAGCACAGGCACAATGAAGAGGAAAATCTGCCAACCTGCTGCCATGGTGGCTTTGAATGCATGTGCATTATGGAGGTACCAACATGCTGAGCAGACCTTTGGAATAAATAGGTGATTTTCCAGTTGTATTTCTGTGTCTGCTTGTCTTGAAGATTGGGTGAGTTAAGGTTAAGGTGCATCAGGAGGTGGGGGTGTCATCCATCCCTGTCCCTGGCTGTTCTTCAGTGACCTCCCAAATCCGCCCTGACCAACCTGCCAAATCTGCACCCACCAACCTTATGTTGTGGGCTTTGCACAATCTGGATGTTGCTGTTGCTGCTTCCCAAGCATTGCACGTGCTCCAGAGTCCCAACTTCCTGCCTGGTGTGTTCATGTCCCTTCAGTCCTCAGCTGGAAATGCTGCCGGGGAGCTGAGGGCAGCGGCGGTGGCAGATCGCCTTCGCTGTCACCTGGGTAGGGGGCCTCAGCCAGGGACAGGGGTTACCACTGGAGCTGCTTTTCCTGTCTGAGTGAGGATAGAACTTCTGAATATTGGCAAATATCACAGGAAAAATATCACGTGTATTTTTAGCTTCTCTAAGTCACACTTTGCTCATTGTCTGTGGTGACCTCTTTGCTCTTCCCTTCCAGGACTGTCCTTTTATAGTCTGTATGACCTATGCCTTCCACACCCCTGACAAACTCTGCTTCATTCTGGACCTCATGAATGGTAAGCAAAACTCATGCAGACGATGATGATATTACAGAAATTTTGGCAGGAGGGTTGCTGAGGTGCTTGGTCCCTCGAGCCTGGGCTGCTCTATGTGCTGATCTATTCAGTTCTCCACAAACCAATGTATGTTAGTGCCTTTTACTTGCTATGGAAATCCTTTGCAAAAACACTTAAGTTGCTGAATTAGTCACCGAATGCAAATGTATATGAAGTAAATGTATTTTTAAAATGCAGTTCCAGATAGGTCAGATTTATTTATTAACTTACAGGACTTGCAGAGGGCAGGGCTGGGTCTGTCTGTTCCACAAGTGATAAGAACCTACAAATGCTGTGCTGTTCCCCCCCAACATCACCCTGTCTGCCTGTGGGGCAAGATTTTACTGTTCATTTAATTGCATCTCCATTCTTCTCGCTTTAGGAGGAGATTTGCACTACCACCTCTCCCAGCATGGAGTGTTTTCCGAAAAAGAAATGAGGTTTTATGCTACTGAAATCATTCTGGGCTTAGAACACATGCACAATCGCTTTGTGGTGTACAGAGACCTGAAGGTAATGGTTAGTGACTGCATCACACAGGCAGCAAATAGTCCAGGCACAGTGACAACAACGGATTATCTCACCTGAAACCTTTTCTGGGGAGGATTATTTCTTTTATCTACCTGATTTTTGTAAGAATTTTTCAAAATCTTTCTAATCTGTACTATTATCCAGTTTAACCAGCCTGGGAGAGGCTTCCTCAGGATCACAATAAATCCTGTGCAGTGTTACTTATCTCACCTGCTCAGTTACAGGAATAATTTAGAGAATATTTCTGGGAGCCCTGTAAGAGGCCTCTGTGTGTGTAATGGGGGACTAAGAGGAGGACAGTTGCTGGGGGTGTTTCACTGATAGTTGGGAAGCTGAGGACAGTTCCCAGAGAGGTGTCTCTGAGCCAAAGGGCAACAAAAGAGGTTGCAAATTAAAGGTGTAAGAGCCACACACAGACCCAGCTGTGAAAGAACCAAAAGCAGCTAGGGCTTGAAGCCAAATTAGATTTATTAATTTATCATGTGCCTTGTGTTTCAAACTGTGCCTGGTTTTTCTCTTCTGTTATTCAGAATTTCATAACCTGTGGATTTGATGGGAGTGCTCTGTGAGAATGTAGATTTTACCTGGAAAGTGCCTGGCATATTGATGTTAAATAAAAAAAGGCAATTACCAATTACCAGAGAGTATTGATGTTTGAGTTACTGTGTTCTGAGAATTTGCAGTTCTGCCAGTTGGAGGATTCCAAGCAATCACCTTCCTGTGTCTGATTTCCAGCCGGCAAACATCTTGTTGGATGAACACGGGCACGTGAGGATATCAGACCTTGGGCTGGCTTGTGATTTCTCCAAAAAGAAGCCACATGCCAGTGTGTAAGTATGGTGTCTGGGAGCTCTGCTGCATGTACAGGTAGTGCTAAATACATCCTGAATTTGTCTTTATGATTTAACTTTGCCTAAAGGAATCAAATGACACTTGTGTGGCCCAGGCTTGCTAAGCTAATGGGGTTTTTTGGTCTCCTCTCCCTGTTTTCCTGCACAGTTGTAGCAGCTGATGTGTAGGCATGGCTGGGAGATGACACATTATTTCAGAATGATTCACTGCTCAGAGAAGAACCTGAGTTAAAGTACCAGATTGTTTTAATTGTCCTAAATGGATAATTAAATATTCCAAAACTGACTAAAAAACAGGACTGATTGTGTCTTTCTGGATCTTTATAGAACTGGAGGTAGATTTGGTTCTGTTCTGCCTCTTGGCATCAGGTCTTAACTGGGAACTGACTTCCTGGGGTTGTGTGTAGATTCACATCTTACCTGGCATGTTTTATTCTTAGGTCCTCATTTGCCCTGATTTAGTCTCATAATTTATGCAAAAAGGAAAGCTCCAGCCTGTCACACCTCAAAAGATTTGCAATTCAGTAGCTTCTTGAAAAAAGTTCTTATGTTTTGATTGTGTCAAGGGTAAAAGCAATACCTGGTGGCTTCTTCTAGTGGTGGCCAGTGGTGAGTTTGGGAGGAGGGGTCCTGTGGTCACCCAAGTGTGGGTGGAAGGAGACACAGGAAACCCACTGAAAGAAAAATAAAATCATGGTCAAGATTAATTCTTTTTAAATGAGGCTGTCTTATTGAAAAAACACTGATTTTTAATGTGTTTTTTTTAATGATAGTGTTGGTTCAATTAAGCTTTTGCCCCTTTCTGCTCTGCAGAGGTACCCACGGATACATGGCCCCCGAGGTGCTCCAGAAGGGCACAGCGTACGACAGCAGTGCCGACTGGTTCTCCCTGGGCTGCATGTTGTTCAAACTGCTGAGGGGGTGAGTGAAGGCTCTTCTTCTTTCCCTTTTGAGCCTGGGCCTCCTCATTGTCTGTCCCTTCAAATGCTAATACATGATGTGTTACAGATTATCTGAAATGATACCTGACTTCCCACTCTGCAGCTTAGACCATGTCTACCCGTGAGACTAAACCAGGCTTTTCTCTTGCAAACCAAACCAAACCCAACCCTGTGTCCTGTAGCAGGTACAGGTGTGGGACATGAGGAAGGCAGATGCTCTTTATGCTCTTTGACTGCTACTGACAGCAGTTTATTCTTCTCTTGGCAGCTGATAGTATTTTATATGCTGTGATGTTACTGCTCAAGTACACTGAGCAGCCCTGTTAAATTATGGGCTTCATTGTATGCCTAAGACCTGCTGTTGTGGTGAAACTCTTGGCTGTACTGGTCCCTTTTCATGGGATACTCAGCCTCCCTTCCTGCAGAGTTTGGGTCAGGTACAAAGTTTGAATCCTTGCATGTGCTCAATCTGTCCTGTTACCGTATCAGTTTCCAAAAGGAACATGATAATTACAGCTTTATCAGCAATTACCTTCTCATTAAACTTATGTATGTAGAATTGATTAATACCATAGGATTTATCTGAGCAGTCAACAGGCACTGATGGGCAAATGATTGTTGGAAATGGCATCCTCAGTGTTAATGGCAAACCAGAAGAAATCTTTTCAGTTCTCTGTAGAGGTTGGTCATTAGATCATCCTGTGTCCTCACACATAATTAACTTTAATTATAAGCTCTTACCCCTGTGCAGATACTGTACAAAGGAAGGTCAGTGTGTGACTTGTGAATTGAACTCTAGAGCTGTATCAATTTAACATTAATTGTGCACAAAATAGACTAGGTAAGTGTGCAAATAAAGAAATGGTGTTTAAATTGCCAAAAATATCTATTTCAAAGTACAGACGGTGTAGCTGGGAGCAGTGCTCTGTTGAATATTAATTGAAGAATTCTGTAGGAAGCAGGACATGGTGGGTTGGGTTTGCTGGGAGGAGGGAGGAGACCATCTGTCACACACAGAATTCCAGAACAGGGTTGGAAAAGTCCTCCAAGATTATCAAGTCCAACCTGTGACCTATCCCCACCTTGTCACCCAGCCCAGAGCACTGAGTGCCATGTACAGTTGGTTCTTGAACACCTCCAGGGATGGGGACTCCACCACCTTCCTGGGGAGTCCCTTGCAATGCCTGACAACCCTTTCCATGAGAAAATTCCTCCTGATGTCCAACCTGAACCTTCCGTGGCACAGCTTGAGGTTGTGTCTCTTGTCCTGTCCCTTGTTCCCTGGGAGCAGAGCCTGATCCCCACCTGGCTCCACCCTCCTGCCAGGGAGTTGGAGAGAACCACTGTGGACTCCTCATCCCGTCTTGGAGACCTTTTCGTCTGAGTCACTTGGGCACAGGATTAGGGCATCCAGCTGACTGGGACATGGCCCTTCCCTGTCAGGATCGAAGCTGTGGGACAAACACAGTGCACAGGGATAAATGATCCCATTTCCCACGGACACTCGGGCTGGCTCAGGCAGATCTGAGTCTTTTGGGCTGTGGTTCTCCCTGACAGAGATGTGTGGGGTGGTGTCGGTGGTCGGCCAGAAGCCAGAGCATTATTCACTGTGAACTATCCTTCCTCATCTGTTCTGAAGCCAATTAAACACATCCCAAAACAAGCGTTGGGCACATTGTGCCATTTCTTGGTGTTTAGTAAATTTAGTCTGGCACAAAATCTGCCCAGAAGTCCCCAGTGAATCATTTGCTTCCCTGATCTACTCGGAGCCTCACTGTCAGGGTACAGGAGGCTGCGTGGGAGCCATTTATTCTTACCTTTCATGTTTAAAAACAGACAAATGAAAGTCCTGGTCTGTCCATCAGATCCATTCATCTGAACATTTTTGAGGATAAAAGGAAAATAACTCTGGAGTAGCAGGTCTGCAGTTGAAACATGCTAGTACACACTGCCATGTGGCAAGACAAAAGGCTTTAGAATAGCTAATTAATGTAATTGATAAGTGAATAACATTTTGATTTTGAAAAATATCATCCCCTCATAAATCTAATTAAAAAATCTCATACTACAGTGCTGCTTCTTTCTTTCATGCTGTTGATGAAGGACTGTGTGGTAAATCTCTAATGTTTCACGGTCTTCTATAGCTTAAAGGAAAAGTCAAACTGAAACTAGAATTTTAAAGCAGGAAAGGGATAAAGCTGATAATCTACTAGATAGCATCAAATATCTTCCCAGTGGCTAATGCTGTGAGATCTGTGTTTACCCTCTCCTTCATCTGCTTACTTGAAGGTTTTACTTCATTCTCCCTTGTGGAGGGGTGATGAGTTCAGTTTCCATATATAAATCCATGTTTTTAAACCCTTTTGTGTGATGTCTGCTTCGGCTTTCCTTGTTAGGTGAAACTGTTCAGGTATTTGGAAGACAGATTTATTTGGTGAGGCATTTGAAACACATCTTTAAGGACATATCACTGTGTTTGAGAATCACCCAACCTCCTTCTCACCTTCCTGTGGAGTAACTGAACAGATTGTTCTGCAGGACAGGATTGATGAGGGGGGAAGGATGGGGCTGACAGGATGCTGCGTGCTTTCCTGGGTTTGCCACAGCTGAAATACTCTGATACATTGTGACTTTACATTTATTTGTGTATTTTTTTGGTTTCCACAGGCACAGTCCTTTCAGGCAGCACAAAACCAAAGATAAGCATGAGATTGACCGGATGACACTCACCGTGGTAAGGCCTGGGCACAGTTACATTCCCCACGTTATTAAACTCCTATTTCCTCTAAAAAGTGGAACTACACACCTGTACACAGCTGTATTTGCACATGGGAGAGTTGTTTACAAACACTCTCCAAGAAAAGAAACAGATCACGTGACTTCCATCATGAAATATCTCTTTTTACTTCCTTTTCTCATAGAATGTGGAGCTCCCAGACTCGTTTTCTCCCGAACTGAAGTCCCTTCTGGAAGGGCTCCTGCAGCGAGATGTGAGCAAGAGGCTTGGATGCCAAGGAAGAAGGTAGGTGTTGTCTTCTCCTTGGACCACTGCCTTGAAAAATTTCCACTTCTCTGTCAATGAGTGAATTCATTTCAAGTAAAAATCTGCTTCCTGTTGTGAGGATTTTAATTTTGGAAAGAGAACATTAAAAAGTGCTGCTGCATGGAATTACATTTCAGCTTCCTTTGGTTTGGACACATTTTTTGGACAACTTCTGTCCTTAAAGCCTTCCCTTGAGTTCCCTGCAGTCATACTTACATTGGGTGGTGTTCCTGCTTCACATCCCTGGGTTGTTTTTCTGGTTTTGCCTGATCTGTTTTGGCATGAAATCATATGACTTGACTCAGACAAACTGATAGGAAAACTTATTGCTTATATTTTATCTGTAACGATAGGAGCATATTACACAGAAAGGAAAACCCCCATCCCAAAGCCACCAAGCGAAGAAGCTGTGAATATTGCTGGTTCTACCTGTGTCATTTCATGGTTCTAAGGAAAAGGCTTTGTTTTTTTTTGGTTTCTTGACTACAAAACACTCCTTGCTCCTGCCTAGTTCACCTCACTGTAGCTGTTCATGAGATTGTTGTTATCAACTGTTGAAGAAGCCAGTGTGAGACTGGGAGAGGAAACAAGGAGAGAAGTAAACAACTGTTGAGAAACCTTTGGGGATGTGTGATAACAGGTAACTGATGGCCCTGAGCCTGGGGCTGGCTCCAGTTTCAGTGGGAGATTCAGAGGGTTTTTATCTTGGAGCCTTCTTTGATAGTGACCTGAGATGGCTTTTCCCTGGGGCCTAACAAGAGTAGTGGTTCATTTTCCCATAAATTTTGTGTAATGTGAAATGGTGTGGAGTAATCTGGTTACATACAAGTAGTATTTGGGATGTGACACAGCTCAGGGTGTGGGACCTGACACAAATCAGTGTTTGGGATCTGACACCAGATCAGTGTTTGGGATCTGACAGCAGAGGAATATCCTCTGCTGTTTGAAATGATGGGCTGCCATCAGGAGTGCTTCCAGCCCTACAGCACTATTCTGAGTGTTTCCACATGAAAATCTTTTCTCCTGTTGTTTACTTAGGAATGTTTATTTTTTTCCTTGCAAAAAAGAGCATTTCCCTGATGTTTTCAAGTGATAGAAATGTGACCTTTGAAGACTTTGTATTTCTTGAATACATTTGAAAAGCCCTTTCATTTGTTGACTGCAGTCATTTTTATTTTACAGCGCACAAGAAGTAAAAGAACATCCTTTCTTCAAAGGCATTGATTGGCAGCAAGTCTATTTACAGAAGGTAAAGGATGAAGGCAGTAATTTTAGCTTACTTGATTAACAGTAAAAGGAAAATAAGCCCAAACAGGTAATGGACAAAAACCTTCAGGATCCCAACCCCAAGCACATGTGCTCATTGGCACGAATATGTGGGGAGTTGTCGATGAAAGCTGCTGAATATTGATCACTACAGATCTCAGTAGTGAGTTATTATTTTTTCAGTGTCAAATAGTTTCTTCAGCTTAACTATTCTAAATTGGAGAGTTTTTTTCCCCAGATTTTTGAAGGAGCTTTTATTAAAGAGTGGCAACAACCTTGGACAGAAGTTTAATTTCAAGGGATATTATCTTGCACGGTCATGTATCATTTGTGCAAAAAATTAAAAAGGCTATGTACAACTTACAGAATGCAGTTAAATAATGTCCATTATTTTGTCTTCAATTATGCTGCTTTTAATTTCTAGTACCCTCCACCACTGATTCCTCCCCGGGGAGAAGTGAATGCTGCAGATGCTTTCGATATCGGGTCCTTTGATGAAGAGGACACTAAAGGCATTAAGGTACTCAGTTTCCAGTGAGAAGTGGAGGGTGGCACTGGGACTGCTGTGCTTGACTTTCCACGTGTGCATGGCATTCCTTTGCTTTGGGGCTGCTGGATGTGCAAGGAATTCTTTCAGCTTGGGAAACTCAATCCATGCTGGTACCAAAGAGATACCTTGGGCTGGTTCCCTGGGTTGTTGTCTGCCAAGTCCTTACGTTTTTAGATTGACTGAAATCTGCCCTCCTATCACAAGTGTCGTAGGATCATGGAATACCCTGAGTGGGAAGGGACCCACAAGGATCATCAAAGTCCAACTCCTGGCCCCGCACAGGACACCCAACAATCCCAATGTCCCTGAGAGCATTGTCCAAATGCTCTGTGAGCTCTGGCAGTTTTTTATGACAAACCAAATATTTCAAATGGTCAGAAGACAGTTGGGAAAGCGCCATGTTTTCAAGAACACCTAATGGTTTATAGGTTTAAAAATTGTGATTTGCTTCTGATAGCTTGGATAAATGGAACCAAACCTTATTTTAATAGTTTAGTGATCAGAGAATGCAGTGGAAAACTCTTAAAAATGACAAATTGTATTAATGTTAGCAATGTTTTAAGTTAGAAAAGTGATAGAAGAAACTTTCAGGTTCTTGTATTATCAAAAATGTAATGAAAAAATATAAATAAAAAAAAAAAAAAGAAGCTGCTGGCCCCTTTAGGACTCACATGAAGGTAGTGTGACCCCCCTGTGAATATGTTCCCTCTCTGGAGCTTCTCTGGACTTTGGGACAGCAAGTGAGTCAGTGCTTGTCCTTGGGTCTGTCCTCTTCATTCTTTTCATCACACGTTTCTGCAGTTATTACAGAAGTGAGTCAGGAGAGAAACTAATTGCTCTAAACTTTAGTGTGGCAAAAAGCCACACTAAGTACTCACTGAGTCTGAAAAGGAGCTCGTCTGTCAGTGTCACATGCTGTGGTGACAGAAGTTGGCACTGAGAAGATTTTATGTCTTTAAAGAAAAGTGCATAGAGCCCAGGAGGTTCTTTATCCCAGAAAACTCCATGTCTTTAGTGTTAGTCTAGCAGGATTCCAGTCTTCTGCAATTCTGGAATGCCAGAATTCAGAGGAACATTTTGCAAGGAGAAACCGGTTGGTATTTCTATTTATTGAGTGGATCAGATGTGCTCAATAATATGAATTATTGAGGATTCAGATCACTGGATGTGAATCATATACCCAGTTCACTGCCATGGCACCTCCAGTTTAATCTCAGGATCTAATAGTTCAGTCTGCCTATAGGATAAATTTACTCTTAGGGATGAGTCAGTGAGGAATATCAGGTCCAGCCTCCCTGGGGTGTCACAGGCCTTTAGAGGGGACTGGGTAATTCCTGCCTCTGAGTCAGTAGAGCCAGAGCTGCCAGTGAGGTGTCAGGAGCCCTCTCTGCCCCTGAGGACACCAGTTTGAACACCTTGCTGTGCTGCGTGGCCCTTGGGGTTTGTTTTTATCCTGCAGAGTGTCCTGTGACCCCAGGAAGAACATGTGAGCTTTGGGATTACCAGCTGGAGAGAGCCCACAGTGGCCTTACTTGAGCACTGTAGGAGGTCCCTGGAATTGCAGAAAAGTCTTCTGTGTGTGTATTTTCCTGCTGTGGTACAGCTATGGATCTCTGAAAGGAGGAGAATACGTACTCCAGGAGTGCCTGGCCTGGCTGTAGAAGGAGAATTGAGCCAGGTTTTCCTATCTTGCTCCTGCAACTTCTGCAGCATCACTACATCGACATGGCTTTAAGCCCTTCCAGGCCTGGGCACTCCACCACTGCCCTGTTCCAGTGCTGGACAACCCTTTTGGCAAAGAATTTTTCCTAGTTTCCTTCAGTGCAATTCAATTAAAGGACTCAAAGATAGAGGAGAAAAGAATCCTTATAACAAGAAAATTGAGGTCTGCAGCACACGCTGCTGAATTTTGTAGAATAATTATTAAGAATGTAAAGCCCAGCTGTGGAAGCATGGAAAGCATTGCTGTGGAAAAGGTATCTTTTCATTTATTCATGGAATTTTTGTGCTGAGGAAATTTTCGTGCAACAAAGCTAAGAATACTGCTGCTTATATTTGAGTAATTATTTAAATGTGAAGCCTAGAGAACATTATGGGACAATATTGAGCGAGGAGCTAGCGAGAGCTATCAAACCAAACAAGTTTTGAGCAGGTGGCCTGTTCTCTGCACATAAATTAATATCTTTGCTTAAATTAGTGTCTGTGCTTCTCTTGCTTGCATCTGTTTGTTTTGCGAAGGTTTGAGCTCAATACAGCTTTTTAAATAATTTTCTTGTATGGGTAACTATTAACTGTTGGGGATAAGAATAGTGAAAGTTACTAAAATGTTGGGTTTTTATGTTGTTTTTCTCTTGCAAGTTGCTTGATAGTGACCAGGAGTTATATAAGAACTTCCCTCTGGTAATATCGGAGCGTTGGCAGCAAGAAGTAGCAGAAACTGTTTATGATGCAGTAAATGCAGACACAGATAAAATTGAGGCCAGAAAAAGGGCTAAAAATAAGCAGCTTGGCCACGAGGAAGGTAATCTGTCCTTACACTTCTCTCATCTTTTGATCCTAGATAGTAATTCCTGTGCTTGGAGTTCCACACCACACACTCCCGTGACTGTCATTCACCGGGAATCGTTAGAATTCGTTCAGTCGCTGTCGTGTTGCTTCAGATGTTTCTTAATGTTTTGAAATGCTGACTGATGACATCACGCTTTGGAAAGAGTATCATAGAATCATAGATCATGGAATGGTCTGAGTTGGAAGGGACCTTAAAGATCATCTCGTTCCACCCCCTTCCATGGGCAGGGACACGTTTCACTATCCCAGATTGCTTCCAAGCCCCATCCAGCCTGGCCTTGGACACTTCCAGAGATGGGGCAGCCACAGCTTCTCTGGGCAACCTGTGCCAGGGCCTCGCCACCCTCACAGTCTGTGGGGTTTGATTTCATGATCAGGAGCTGAGAAGGGCCCCTGGAGGTCCCATGCAGCGAACTGCAGTCTGCAAGTTGCATCAAACCCCCCGACTTCGGAGAGCAATATCCAGTTCTTTTAACAACATACTTGGTTGAGATACTTTTTTAAGAACCAAGTGTGTTCTTGGTTACTCCGCTGCAGGTGCATCAGCCCATATAATTAAGGCAGAACTGGGGCTATGTGTGCACACACAAGCAGGATTTCAACATTCTGAGGGCACATCGAGTCCCCCATGCCCAGAACTCTGTCCCTTCTCCACAAAGCTCCCTGCAGAATGCTTTTAGGTTGCACCTTGGTTTGCTTTGCTGATCATTCCCTCTTGTTTTAGATTATGCCCTGGGGAAGGACTGTATAATGCATGGATACATGCTGAAATTGGGGAACCCCTTCCTGACTCAGTGGCAGCGTCGTTACTTTTACCTCTTCCCAAACCGGCTTGAGTGGCGAGGAGAAGGAGAGTCCCGGGTAAGTGAGGCTACACTGGGAGCAGCACTGGAATAGAGGTGGAGGTGGAGGAACATCTGAGGACTTATGCCCAGGTGTTCCTCCTGTGGAAATGGTTTATCCCAGTAAATGCCCTATGGATTTGAGTAACTTATCTCCAGCATTGCTGTAGTTAATCGGTAGCTACAGTGCACGGAGGAGACATAAAGTTGACTTGAGAAACCTGTTTACTCTGTTTTGTTATGTTTTTAAAGGAATTTGGTAGTTGATGGTGTTGTTTTTCATTTAGGACCTCTGGACTATTTATACAAAAAAACACAAGCTGGTAAGGTGACAATGCTATAGCATTTTGTTTCCAAGAAAATGCTATAGTGACTGTAGTGTAGCCCAGCTGTGCTCATGTGCAGGGCAGATATTTTGTATATTTAGTTAAGGAAGGGTTTGGAATTTAAGACATTGTGTCCTCTGCAGTCTATAGGGAAAGCTTTCCTGCACACTGCTGTTTATGTTCACTTGGGAAGTATTTAGTGCTTTCAGCTCTTAGAAATAGTAAGATTGGCTTTTATTTTTAATAGCAGTAATACTTGGAAAATGTGTCAAATTGTATGCAACTCTGGAGGGAAAATAGGGAATATTATGTTTGCAGACACACCTATTTGTAGATTCTTATCTCATGCTGTCATTACTGGCTTTCAGAGCTGATATTCCGTTGTCTCTGTTGAAGCAACCAAGCCCCTTGTAAATGTCTCTTACCTTATAATCTATCTTTAGTTCATGACCCAGCTTTCAGAAATAAATGTTTGTGTAATGAATCTTAATGTTCATAACTTAATTCATGTGACGAGTCTAGAAAAATGAGATAGTGACTTTTATTTGATGGGCAACAGGGTTTTTTCCCAATTAATTCTCTGCTCTTTTGCAAATGCTGCAGCAAAACCTGCTGACAATGGAACAAATAGTATCTGTTGAAGAAACACAAATTAAAGATAAGAAATGCATATTACTGAGAATTAAAGGAGGAAAACAGTTTGTCCTACAGTGCGAGGTAAGACACTTGTTTTTTGATAACTTAAGATTTTTTTGCATATGATAAACGATTGACAAGTTTTCAGGTCTTCCTGTTGCCTGTTAACTAAGGCCTTTTGTGAAGCAGAGCTGAAGTGTTTATCACACTCGAGTTTTGAAAGCAGGAAACCTGCAACTGTGCCAGTTCCTGTCATGGATTTCAATAGTATTTGGGCCAAAACGAGTTCAGTTTATTAAATAGCTAAAAACTTCAAAACTGCTCAACCTCCGCGGGCTCCGAGGGCCCTGTTGACTCACGTCTCACTGCAGGGAGTTGCTGTAGCTCATGTGTTTGCGATGGGGAAGTGCAGGAGTCCCCAAAACATTGTGTCCAGCCTTCAGCAGGGTGATGGAGAAGCCAAGGGCTGCACATGGGCAATACCCAAAGCTGCTCATTCCTTTGGAAAATTAAAATAACTTCCTTAAGGTGCTGTGTAAGACAGAAGACGCTGTTGGCCGGTTACAGAGAAGTGCCAAACTGCTTCTGTGTCTCTTTCAGAGTGACCCCGAATTTGTTCAGTGGAAAAAAGAGCTGACAGAGGCTTTCACTGAGGCCCAGAGGTTGCTGCGCCGGGCTCCAAAGTTTCTCAATAAATCTCGCTCCACAGTTGTAGAGCTTTCGAAGCCACCGCTCAGCCACAGGAACAGCAATGGGCTGTAGGAGACATGAACCACGTTCACGTAGGGAGAGCTACTTGGTGAACATGCAGAGTGTCCCAGAATCCTTATGAATGACTTTGTGCAATCCTGGACACGGGATGTGCTTAGAAGAGGAGGAATTTGATGTTTACAGCGTGGGATCATGTCAGAACTCTGTCTCTGGAGGCTGTGAAGACTGGAAGGGTGGCGGGTGGATTCCCGCTCCTGCAGCAGTGGAAGTCACCAAGCGTAGAGGCTGCTCCTTGCTCCCACGCGTCCCCACTCCCGGCGGGGGCCTGGATGTGCTCCGTTACTCTGGAACTACTGATGGAAGGAAGAGGCTGTTTTCCCTGCGATCCCCTCGTTTGGTGGCACCAGGCCTGGGGCTGGTGTGGGTGCTGCTGGCTGGGGTGACACTCCATGGTGACACCGACAGACCTGGAGCTGCCGCCCTGTTGGATGACCCTCACTCTGTCGTGTTGCCATGTCCTTTCCAACCATTACTGCTGACTCTGTAATAACCCTTCTCCATACTGCTGATGATCAACAGTGTGACTCTTATGCACTTCAAAGTACTGAATTCTAACTGTCCTGTGGTTTAAATGTTATTGCTACTTCATGGGAGCGTTGAACTCGAATTATTCCCTTGGTTTGTTGTACTCACTAATAGTAGCTACCACCGTTTTGCTTCTTCTACGTATATGCAGTACTATAACTGACACAATAGAGTAATAATTGGTGAAGAGGAATTTATGGTAGCTTCATCTAGTGCTCTGTTGTATAAATTGACTATTTTAGCACAGTTTTTAAAGAGCAGATTCCTTTTGAGAAGTTTACAGTGAACATAAAGACAGTTCTTTTCCATTTCAGGTCAACTGCACTTTTTAAAAATTAAAAAAGAAATTATTCAAATCCAATGCATTCTAGTGCATGTGCTGGGTTCAAATGTCTGGGTACCTCGGTACGTATTCCGGATCACTGCAGTTCTGGGACTTGTGGATCCTTCTCTGTTGTACACAGGTGTGTTCTCATAGCATAGATATCCCAGTTTTCTCTGTAGCTCGGCCCAGGAGGTTCGTGCACATATCACACAGCTCAGCTTGTGAAAGGATCTTTGATTTTTCTTTTCTGAAGAGTTCAAACTGTCCACATTGTAAACAGTCTGAGAAAACTGAGTGTGGTACTGACAGAAGGAGCTGATCAAATGCCCGGTTTATATCAATTCTACTTGAGGCATCAGTTCGTGTCATGCTGAACTCTTGCTGAAGTCAAGATCTAATCCTGAACTGTCCAACAGCTTCAAACTCGTCAAGTCAGCCTTGCCCTGGGTGTTGTGATGGTTTGTAAGAGAGAGGTCAGGGCTGAATTTAAGCTTTTTTCTGATTCAGTGAACACCTTTGAGAAGATTTTTCTTCCCAGCTGTGTAGGTACAACTCTCATAGTCCCTAAAGAGGATTATGTCCAGTAAATGAGAGCAGAAATTGCCCTGACAGCTTCCCCCATCTGCCTGGTGTGCAAGTGTGTGTTGCTGTCAGACAACCACAGCACCTCTTTCCTTGTAGAAAAGTAATCAAGTTGGCTGTATTTGCTTCTAGAAGTGGGGTTGGGTTGTCTGCAGAGCCCATGCAAACTGGGACCATCAGGGCCTTCATCAAAGGAAAAACGTTCTGGAAAATACCCCCCTGTGAGTCAGTGATAACTTTCAATGATTTTTTTTTCCCCATTTATTTTCCAAATTATTCTGTGTAAAGGGTACCAGCCTCTCTGTCATTCCTGCTGATGTGTCATTGAGCATCTCAGCTCCTCTGTAAGGAGCAGTGTTAAAGGTAGTCGGTCAAAGGTTGGACTCAAAGATCTTGGAGGTCTTTTCCAACCTAAATGATTCCACGACTCTTATGTGTGGTATTTAACAATGTTTGGGATAGGAAACGTCTCATGCTGCTGGGTGTTGTTCAGCTCTCCCTACAATATCATGCAATGCTCTTATTTTTCTTCTTGATTTAGAAAAAACCCTCAGATTGTGTTAAAAGCTGCTCACGGTTCTTGTGTAACTTGTTTGTACTTTCTTAGTCCACGGTCAGTTCCATTCTTCTCCTTCAGTTATTTTCCGTGGTTAGTTTTTACTCTCACACCTTGTTGGCAGTCTCTGCTCAGGAGATTCCAGGCGCTGGTGTCCGTGAGGAGGGGAGGGACAGGGCAGCAATTGGGAAATCGTGCCTCAAACCCAGAAATTTTATATGAAACGAAGGCTGTGTATTGACTTAGGAAATTGTATTTTGGAGTTGGGATGGCCCCAGACTATCCTCGTTATCATGATCCTTACTGCCTCATCCCTGTCGACCCTCAGTCAGCTCTCCATCTCTGGTGAGAGTGGGGCAGTAACAGATTTGGTTTTCTTTAGTCAACTGATTTATTGACAATTTATAGGAGCTTTATGTGACTTACATGTAACTGCTGTTAGGAGAGAAGGGGAGATTATTGTAGCAACAAACTACATAGTGACTCCTGTTGGGACCCCAGTAAGAAATGTGGTTCTAGTGAAAGGGCCTGGATCTGCTGGTGCAGAGGAAGAGCTGGAATTCCACCATTCCAGCCAAAATCCTGAATACTGCCCCAAACTGCTCCTTCCTGATGTAGGTACCAGAGTCACTGAAGCTTTTATCTTGGACAAAGGTTCCTGATGGTGTCATTTTACATGAGAGTCTTCAGCTGTGTGTGTAAAACCCTTGTTGAACGTGGAGGGCATCAGGCACGGCCTCGTCTTTTGTGCATTTTGACCATAATTGTAGGAGTTGTATTTTTGTTAATGTTCAGGGAAGTAAAGAAATTAGAGCTTCAGGCATCCACAGCATTCACTCAGCTGAGTGAATGATTAAACAGAGTTTTAAACAAATTATCTGAAAGTCCTTTAAAAAAGCATCAGCTGGACTGAAGATTTAAGCGTGTGCAGGAATTGTTTCTGATATTTCAAAATGGAGAATTACACCCGGATAGGGCCACATTAATCACCCCCTGACACATCCACGTGTCTTCAGGGCTGCAGGGATTATATCCTGATTATTCCTTGTAGCTGGCAAATACAGCAGGACCAGATCCTGGAAAGCCAGCAGGAGTGATGGGATGGGAGAGAGCTAGGCTGGGGGTCCTGGGGCATTTTGAGGAGCTGCATCCCTGCTCCCTGTGCTTTTCTGATTTGTGGGAGTTACTGTGAATTAATGTCTCATTTGAGGCATAGGGATACAGCGAATTCTGGCCAAAATCAGGCTTTTATGAGAGGAAATTTAAGTGCAGGAGAAGCAAAGCCACAGTTATTCCTGCTGCAGGCAGAGTGAGGAACCGCTTGGAGCAGGGATGAGCTTGGCTGGTGTCTCCTGACTGAGTCGAGTGCTCCCTTGGATGCCAGGTCAGATCAGGTGTCTTGTCATTGCAGGTATAAGTTCTTATTACTCAGCTTTATTTGGTAACTATTTTGCAAATTCATTAACCTGTTAATGGAATGTTTATGAATTTTTTTCAGTCCTTCAGCCAAATGTTGGGTGTCCACTTCTCCAAGTGTAAAAGCTTCTTCCTGTTATGTTGAGTTTTATGTCTTGTTCTTGTCCCTGGTCCAGCACAGCCTGTGGCCACAGGCTCACAGGTTCTTCCCAAACCGTTGCTGTGAGATAAGCTCGAGTAATGCTGGAGTGGATCCAGCTTAGATTGATATTCCTGGTATGTTCTCCCGCCCCCCATTAGGTTTCAAAAAACTTGGAGCAGGCTAAAAATAGCTGAAAGTGTGGCTGGGAAGCCTGGCAGGTAGAGTGAGCAGCTCCAGGGATAGATCTCGACTTAGCCACATTCAGATTTTCCTCAAATTCTTGTGGTTATCCTGAGCAGAGCTAGGAGTTGGACTTCAAAGGTCCATGAGAGTCCCTTCCAACTCAGGATATTCCATGATTCCATGATTCAGCACCTCCCTTTTAGAAACCCAGTGAAAGTTTTTCTTCTCCCACTTCTGTCAAGGGGGAAAAAATGGAAATTGGATTATGAGGTTGGGGTTTGGTTTTGATTTAAATCAGGTGTTTGCAGCACAGTGTGTAGGTGATGGAAACACTGGTTTTTTTGTGCTAAAACAGACCTGTTTTGGTTGTGGTCCTGTCCAAGTGGACACTTGTGACCAGGACCACTGCTCGGGGGTTGATGTTGACCCCGAGCAGGACTGAGCCCCGGCACTGTGGTGACTTGGCACTGACATTCCTTGGGTTTACAGTAAATCAGCTCATGAAGAGTGAAATCCCTGGAGCTCTGAGTTGCTCTTTCCCTGGCAGCTGATCAGCTTTAGGACCAGGTTCTTTAATTCCAAGTCCATATCCACGTCCCACAGCCGCTGGCACACGGGTGTCTCCGTGCCCCTCTCAGCACGTGGCAGTGACACGGCTCCTTCAGCTCTGAGGTGTTCACACCCAGAATATCCCTGGAGGAAGGACTATTTGAAGTGTACAGTAGACAGTAAATAATTCTAGTTGTGTTGATTAATACAAGGAATGAGTCAGTTCTACAAATTAAAGAAAAAAAATTGAAAAGCGTATTTTGACAAAGCATAGTATTAATTTTAATATTGTAAAAAAAAAGGAAAGTATCTAAAATATACAGAGAAAAGATGTATATCCAAATGTCTGAGGAGTATCAAGATAATCTACTTTTGTTTCCTGTTGATTTCTATTCCATGGTGTACATATTGTGTGGATGGAACATTGGCTGTTTTAATACTATTGTTAAATTGTATTTTTATTTTGTGTTAAACTAATCACCACAGACTGAGCTTTATTTTGTTTATGTAAAGGTTGCTATGCTCTGTAGGTATAAACCCAAGAATTCTATTTTAACAGAAAAAGCATTTTATATTATTTATTAAATACATGTTTCTCCAACTTCTGACATTCCACAGAATTTCTGCTCCATGTGTGTATGGAAGTGGCAGTTCAAGCAGGATCAGCCAGCTTTATTCTGTTTTTCATGGTAAAGTAGGAATAGTCTCCCTGAGGACGTGCAGCTCACCCATGTCTCCCAGCACAGGGACTCTGAGCTCTGTTGGGACTATCTCGAGGTGATTCATGGATGCAGAAACACCTGGAAAGCTCCTGCTGATCGATCCCTTAATGTGATGTTTCTAAATTTCCCCTTTATCTCTCAGCCTTCCAAGAGCAAGTGCTTATTCACAGGAGTCTGTGCTGGGTTAATAAAAATCAGTGACCTAAATTGGGGCAAGGAGTCAGCTGGATGTTTGATAGAGCTCAGCCATCAGCTCAGGGAAGTGCACAGCTCTAATTCTGAGGGTAAGGAGTGAGAGGGAGAGCCCAGAGCGGTGCTGGAGCTGGAGAACTCGGTGTGGGGGCCAGTTGAGGCTAAGAGCAGGGATGGGCTGCAGGCAGCCACAGTCACCAAAATGTACGTACTGGAGATGGATTTGGCGTTTGAGGGGGATCACTTGATCCTTAAAAGCAGTCCAGAGCCTGCTGAGGCAGCAGCGGTGTCTGTCAGGGAGCCGGGGCCAGGGCAGGACCCTGCTCTGTGTCACATCCCAGGAAGGGAGCGGGCACTCCAGGATCCCACAGAGACCATCCCTCAGGTGACCCCCGTGCTGGACCCCCTTGCTGTGGGTACCATCCTGGTGTCACTGCAAGAGTTGCTGCCACTGGGCACATCTGTAGAGAGCCAACCCCAGCACCTCCTTCCCAGGTGAGGTACAGAAATAGCCCCAAATTCAGCAGATCACCCATTTCCTAAAAATCATTCCAGTTGTGAGCTGGCCTCTACAGTTTGAGGAATACTCAAGGTATTACAGCACATGCTATTAATTGCCACTGTGGTGGAGCTGAAGGTCTGTGGTGGTCAGGGCTGATCCCCATGACTTCTCGGAGGTGAAATCTGGTGTTTTTCTGCTGCTAAAGCCCTCTCCTTGCTGAGAGGCTGCCTGGAGTCAGGGAGAGATCCCTTCTGTGCTCCTGGAGTGGGCAGGGATCCCTGCCTCACCCTAGAGCAGTCCCTGCCTTCTTTCCCATTTCACCCTCTCACGCCTGCCTGATCCCACTGGATTTTGGGGTGAGCTGGAGCTGCTCCTGGAGGGAGGTAAAGCCCCATGATGGGTAAGACTGTGCTGGTGCTGGTGGCATCATGGCTCCTTAGTGTCAGCTCCCGAAAGGGGACACGGTGGGGACAGCACTGAGCCTGGTGCTGAGGTGTGTCCAGTCAGGGCTTTGATAGAAAAGCTGGGGACAGGGGCAGGAAGGTGGTTGTTCAGAGTCAGGTTTTGTCTGGGTTTGTTTGACACGGTGTGTTCCCAGACTGGAAAAGGAGAGATGGACTGGGGTGAGGTACAGGCTGGGAAGAGAACTTTCCTGGCTGTAACAGGGATTTTCTCCTTGGAGAAAGGGAGAGAGCAGAGAGTAGGTGAGATGGCACATAAAAATGAGTCTGAAAAACAGAATAAAGCAGGAGCATCCTTGGAGAGGGGATTTGTGAGCACTTTCAGTGCCTCATTCGGTCCTTCAAAACAAAAAGGAGCAGATTTACACGAACAGCTACTTGTGATGAGGGAAATGATCGAAAGAGAACCTGTCCAAAATGTGTAATTAATGGTAAGCAAAGCCAGGACCTGTAAATAACTTTAGATATTGTATCAATGAGATCATTCCTTGTTTTATGTACTTGGCTCTTTCCATATTTATTGTGGGGAGGAGGGTGCCTGTGCTGGGTGAGCTGTGGCACGTCCCTCGGGTTCCTCACGGACTGTCCTCGGAGTTTACAGCCCTCGCCCGTCGTGGTGGATGTGCCACACTCGGTTCTTTCCGCCAGTATTTTTTTAACGGATTATTTTGGCACAGCTAAGCTGCTTCTGTGTGTTGGTCAGTACAACTGCTCTCCTACGACCAGACTCCAATAAAAACCGTCCTTTGCGTGTGTGCTGGTGTCTGGTTCTTTCAGTGTCACCTGCCCCTTCCCACTGGACTGGGATGGGCTGTGCCAGGATGTGCCAGGCTGTGCCAGACTGGGCAGCTGCTCACAGGGCACTGCTGGACCGACCCCTGTGCCCTATCACCCCAGCTGCCCCACACGCAGGTAAGTCCCTTTGCTCACCCCCATTCCTGTGCACGGTGTTTGTGCGAATTTTTCCCCTGCTGAGGGGCATACTGGTTGTGTCCTGATGGTGGGATGGTGGTTCCTTTGCCAGGAGGGCCCTGGGGTGATCCTCAGTAGGGGATCCCTGGCAGGGACTGGGAGGTGTGTGATGGGTGACCAGTGGTGGCTTTCTACCACTGCCAGAGGGACCCTCAGGAGTGGACAGGCTGCCCCGTGGCTGCACTGCCATCCAGGACCATGTGACAGGCCATTTAAAACCGCGTGTCTTTGAGCTGTTCCTGTGTGGAATTGGGGTTGGTGAGATGCTTGGAGCAACCCTTAGTTTCCTGCCAGGTCACTTCCAGACTGACAATCCCGTTTCCTTTCAGAGGTTTTTTTTAACAGAGCTTTTCCAGCTGATGCCCTGGGCATGTCTGTGGACCTTTTCAGGTCAGATGCCAAGTGGCTGAGGGGGAGTTAAACTTCTGCAGCTGGACTTGGCCTGAGCCAGTGCCCTGCACCCTGACTGGGGGTCACACTCTGTCCTGCGTGGTCACCACATGTCCACTCTGCTGACCCTCTCCCACCTGCCCTGTTTGGGTGCTGACCGTGCTGGTGTTAGTGCCAGGGGCTATTTTGAGCTCTGCTCTCAGGTCCCTCTCCAGCTCAGCCCCATCTCAGGCTGGGGCTGGTGGGGAGATCTGGGGGTGCTCTGGGGAGCCCCGTGCTGGAGCTCTGAGCCATGATCTTGGGGATCACCCTGGGGTTCCCTTCTGCAGCAGCAGAGCGCCCCGGGTGGGCTTATGCCAAGCCACGGAGGTTCTCCCACTTCTGTGGGTTGCAAAAGTGTGCACCAAGGAAAGCACAAACAGCGTGTGGGGGAGGACACGGGTGACACACGTATGCCAGGGAAGGCACGAGTGACACTTGTGTGTCCCAGCCGGTGCAGAGGCCAAGGAACAGGGGAGCCCCGCTGTGCCACTGCCTCTCCCCAGCCGCGGCCCCGGTGCCACCGCCGCGGGTATTTTTAGCAGTGACATGTGTCACCTCAGCTGCCACCGCGGCGGGGGCGGGGGAGGCGTGTGCTGACCCTCCGCCGCTCCCCGCACGCCGCTGTCGCTCTCTCGCGGAGCCCGGTGCCGGCGAGGGCCGACAGCCCCCCGCTCCCGCAGCCCCCGCCAGGTACGGGGGCTCTGGGGGGG
>VZRE01014863.1:805650-872939 GCA_013396775.1 Cephalopterus ornatus
TCTGTGTTTCGTCCCCTCCGTGCTCGGTTTCCCCACGTACAGGGCAGGACGGAGGGTCCCGTGTGGGGAGGTGACGGTGCCCGGCCACAGGCACCGCTCGGAGCCGGTTCCCGGGTCCAAAGAGCCCCGGGTGAGGGCGACCGGGTAGGGGGCAGCGCCGGTCCCGGCGGGCACGTGGCCCTGGGGGCTGCCACCCGGGAATGCAAGTGACATTCCTGAGCCGGCTTCTGGCCGCTCCGGAGCTTCTGCTCTTTTTACTGTACAAGGAGATGCGGCCGCCGGCAGGGCCGGGCGAGCCCCGGCGCTCTCGGGGCATGAATGATCCCGACAGGTGAAGCCGGGGTCAGCCCGCGGTGGGGCACGGCCGGGCTCCCGCGGCCGCCCAGCCTGCGCCGGGGGGTCCCACCACGGACCCTCTGTGCTGCCACCTCCCCACGCTGCCTGGCACTCGCCAGGCCTGGAGGTGGCTGCTGGTGGCAGTGCCCTCTCCAGCACTGCCGAACCACCCTCGTGCCCGAGCTGCCACGCTCCACTTGGTGCTGTGAGCTCTGGTTGGGCAACCCCCAGCAAGGTCACAGTGCTGCCGGCCCGGCACAGCTTGTGGCACAGCCCTGGGGCCAGCAGCAGCCCTTGGCTAACTCTCTCCTCTCTCTCTGCCTGGTGTGTCCCCACATCTCTCCCCACAGCACCGTCCAGCCTCGCTACCACCATGGCCATCTCCTCGCGCCTCGCGCTCTGGGAGCAGAAGGAAAGTCTCGGTCCGGGGTGGCACCGGTGGTGTTTCAGGGCTGGATGCTCGTGCCTGCCCGGGGGCTCATCCTGAGGGGGTTGCACTGCAGCAGACTCCGGAGTTGCATCCCCACAGCTCCCTGCACACTTTGCTCCTGCTGTGTCCAACCCTGCTGTCTCCAGGCTCCTTCACAGCCTGATTGTTTTGGTTTGGGTGATTTTGCTGCTGTTTGATGCACATGGGTCCCTGCCTGTCTGAGCCTGTCTGAGGCCACAGGGTTTGGTGCTGGTGCTGCTGAGCGCGGCTGTGGCTGGGAAAGCTGCGAGAAGCGGGGCTGGTTTTGCCCTGGGGCCTGGCACGGAGGGACGGACCTGCAGGGTTGCATGTGGCCATGGTGATGCTGGAGCTGCTTCTTGACTCACTGCAGCCAGGACAGATCCTCCTATAGCCGTGCTGGGGCAGAGATGGCAGTGCACGTGGGCTCCTGCTGCACCAGCCCTTGGTAGCTGTGGAAATCCAGGTGCTTCTCTGTGGGCTTTTCTAGTCAGTGCTTCTGCTCTCCACAGCATTGCCAAACCAGCCTGGTGCCCATGGGTGGCCATGGCCTCTCTGGGAACCTGGACAATGCCTTTAGCCACTGGTAGAGCAGAGCAGGGTGCTGTTCCCGGCTCCACTGCTACTAATGTGCCCACGGGGCTGTGCCATGCCCTGTCCCTGTGCCCGCTTCATAACCCACCTCTGCTCCTGTGAACAGATACGGGACGAGGACCGGGGGCCACCCCCGTCCACGCCCCCCCTGCTCCTGTCGGTCATCCCCGGGGGGTTCATCAGGCAGCTCGTGCGGGAGACTGAGAAGGAGGCCAAGGCAGCGAGACAGAGGAAGGAGAGTAAGGTGAGCGGTAAGGAGGAGGTGAGTGGTGGTGAACCCCACGCTGCACCGGGGTCTCCTGCTGGGCCACTGTCCGTGTGTCCCTGAGTGTCCCTGGGTGTCCCCAGCTGTTCCCAGCTCAGAGAAGTTCTTTGGGGGCCAAGGGGCTGTGTGGCCCCACGACACTGGCCACAGGCAGGAATCTGAGGGTTTTTTGCATGAGCTGGAAGTGCAATGGCTGCAGCAAGCTGCAACCCTGCCCAGCTCTCAGCCTCAAGCAATTAATGCTGGAGACTTCCTTAATGCAACTTGCCATTCTTGACTTGCTTAATTGGAAGGTGAGTAATTAAGCAGAGTGTGAGGCTCTCTGGTTCAGCAAAGAGTGCAGGAAGGGGAGCACATGGGGCATCTCCAGGAACAGCACCAAGCAGTGACCCAGGATGTGGTGGGTGGAGGGGTGGAATGTGGCAAAGGAGGAGGCCACCACTGCCACCCTGCAGCCAGGTCCAAGAAGCCACCTGCAGCCATCGGCTGTTCCTGGAGAGAGCGGATTGGGGCTGGAGCTCCGTGTCCTGCAGGGCCGTATGTGGCACAGTTCAATCCACATGGGGTTGCAGCTCCCAGGGCTGGGCTGAGGTTGGGTTCTTTGCCCTGTCCCTGTCAGATTCAGCTCCTCTCCTTTGCTTGGCAGCCCGTTGGAAAGGACAGCGAGGCCCGAGCCGGGGACGCCCCAGCTGCCAGAGGAGGGGGGGCCAGTGAGGAGCCACTGCGGAACGGGCTGAGGGTAGAGGGGCAGGGGAGCAAGGGGGTCACAGCCACCCCATGCAAGGAGCTGCCCTCTGAAAAACCTGCACCGGGGACCATCCCCAGAAAAGCTCCATCCCCTGCACCCAGCCTGGCAGTGGCTGTCCCCAAACCAGCAGAGACACCCCCAAAACCAGCAGAGATCCCCCGCAAACCAGCGGTGGTATCCCCAAAACCAGCAGAAACGTCCCCAAAATCAGCAGGAACACCCCCAAAACCAGCAGAGACGCTCCGCAAACCAGAGACGACGTCCTCAAAACCAGCAGAGGCTTCCTCAAAACCAACAAAGATCACTCCCAAACCAGCAGAGACCCCTCGCCTGGAGGTTCCCAAGGTGGCAAAGCTGTTGTGCCCTGAGAAGAGCCCCAAGGACACCCGGCAAGGGGGCAGCCCCCCAGCTCCAGCCCCTCCCCCCAGCCAGGGCCCCCAGCGTGGCAGCAAAGTCCCAGTGAAGGAGGGGGACTCACAGAAGGGGGCAGACCCCGAGAGCACCAAGAAGGAGAAGGGGACACCTCCAAGGCACGAGGAGCCCCCAGCCAAGGTGAGAGCCCAGAGGGAGCTGTTTCCAGCCAAGAAAGAGCTGGAGAAGATGAAGAAAGATGTTGGAGGTGGCAAGAAGGAGTCAAAGGAATTCAAAAAGCCTGAAAAAACCAAAAACAAGTCAGAGGAGCTCAAGGGGGAGCCGGGAGGAATCCAAGAGAAGTCCAAAGATGTGGGAAAGGACGTGGGGAAGGTGAAGGAAGAGCTTGGAAAGGGTAAAGAGATGTTGAAAGAGAGCAAAGGGATGGACAAGAGCACAGACAAGGACGAGGCTAAAGAAACACTGGGAAAGAGCAAAGAGATGAGCAAGAGCACGGTCAAGGACCAGAGTAAAGAGGCATCGGGCGACAGCACGGACAAGGACCAGGTAACGTGAATGTTACTCAGGGTTTTGGGGCACTGATGTAATTTTCTGGTTTCATGCAGCTCTTCCCATTCCCATGGGCTCAGCTGGAGGCTGGAGGGAAGGCAGATCCAGGGCTGGACAGGCAGGAAGCAGAGGGGCAAGGGGTCTGGCTGGAAGTGTTGCTGTCCAGGGGGCAAAGGCAGTTTGTTCAGCTCAGTTTTCCCCCCACTCCTGCCCAGTTCCCCTCTCTCCTCCCTGCAGGCTCCGAGGGACGTTTGGTACGAAGCGGAGAAGGTCTGGCTCATCCAGCAGGACGGGTTCACACTTGGTAACTTGCATTCCTCTGCCCTCACTCTCCAGCACCGGAGATGAGACGTGTTGGGAGCAGGGTGGGCACTGGGTGCTGTGCTGGCACAGTGCCCGTCCATGCCCCAGTGGGGCTGTACTTGGATTTGACCCCTTGACATCTCCCCACGCCACAGCGGGCTCTGCCCTGTGCTGCCTTGGCCGTGCCAGGCTGGAGAGACTCATCAGCCTCTCATTGCAGCCACGCAGCTGAAGCCGGATGTAGGGACACCTGAGCTGCCAGCGGGAAGGGTGAGGGTGCGTCGGGATGAGGACGGCACCGTCACCGAGGTGGATGAGGACAGTGTGCAGAGGGTGAGCCCCCTCCCCAGTTTGGGCTGATGCAGGGACAGGAACCCTGGTGCAGGGCAGTGCCTGGGCGTGGTGATGCTTCTCAGGCCATCGCCCCAGGCTGGCTGGGTCCCAGGAGTTGGGGTGCCAGCACGGTCCGGCACAGCCAGTGCCATGAGAGCAGAGCTCGAGGTGTCTCTGGCCCTCCTCCCACAGACCAACCCCCCCAGCCTGGATCAGGCCGAGGATCTGGCCACGCTCATCAGCCTCAACGAGTGCAGTGTCCTGAACACGCTGCGGCAGCGGTTCCGTGCCCGCCTCCCCTGCACCTACGCGGGGCCCAGCCTGGTGGCCATCGCGCCCGGCCCCGCGCCCGCCGGCGGCGCGGGGAAGGTGAGCGGGGGGAACCGTGCGACAGCGGGATCTCCCGTGGGAAGCGTCACCGACTCCCGGGGGGACAGTGGCGGAGGGCGCCGGGCGCGGCGGTTGCCGGCAGGTGGCACCGTGGGACCGTCACAGCGTGGGGAGGCTCTGGGGACACTTGGGACCGGGGATGCTCTGGGAACACTCGGGACCAGGAATGCTAGGGGCGGGGATGCTTTGAGGATGCTCAGGACTGGGGATGCCCTGAGCAGGGCAGGAATGCTGGGGTCAGGGATGCTCTGGAGACACTCAAGACCAGGGATGCTCTGAGGGATGCCCAGAGAGAGGGAATTCTCTGAAGATACTGAGGGCCAGGGATGCTTGGGGCTGGGGGTGATATGAGGACACAATCTCGGGGGTTCTTCACCCTGAGGAGAAACCCATCACCCTGAGTG
The DNA here is from genome assembly GCA_013396775.1 of Cephalopterus ornatus. Lineage (NCBI taxonomy): Eukaryota > Metazoa > Chordata > Aves > Passeriformes > Cotingidae > Cephalopterus > Cephalopterus ornatus. The sequence continues at coordinate 810,393 of VZRE01014863.1, forward strand.
TGAATGCCTTCAGGTTTTTTTCTACAAGAAACCTGTTTTGGGATGTGCTCTGCCACTCTCTCCCTGCCCTCAGGCTCCCAGAGGGAAGCGGGACAACCTGCCCCCACACATCTCCTCGCTGGCACACAGAGCCTACAGGAATCTGCTGATGCAGCGGCAGGACCAGGCCATTGTCCCCCTGGGGCGCAGCGGGGCCGGGAGGACCAGGTGCTGCCAGAGTGCCCTGGAGTACCTGGTGGGCACGGCGGGCAGCGTGGACGGCAGGGTCTCAGGTACAGGGCTGGGAACTGCTGGGAGCCCCCACAGAGATCATGCTGGGTGCTGGGCAGAGACAACACATGGAGACTATGCAGTCTGGGGGTACACAAACACAAAGGTGATGCTGTTTCTGTCTAATGGCCTCTGTTTGCCCCATTCCTGGCCTGATTCATTCCCATTGGAGTGGCTCCTGAGTGGCCGGTGTGGCTGCAAGTGCCACTGTCCCCATCACAGACCCAACAGATTTGCTGTTTTGACAAACACCAGCATGAGCACCAGGAGGGAATTAATCACATTATTCCCGTGCTTGAGGCAGCACTTCCCCACCTGATCAGGTTACTGGTGACGTGAGAGGAAGCACTGCTCAGCACTCATTGGCTTTAGAGGGCAGGGTTGGATTTCGGAGCTTTCTGGGTACAAGGTGCTCCTCCAAAGGGCTGACAAACGGCCTGAAGCAGGGTGGAGGCATGGTCAGGCTGGCACATCCCCTTCCTGTCAGCAAGCACCTGCTCCCCTGGTGTGGGATGCTGACCCCAGTCAGTTCCCTGAGAGCTGGGACAGATCCCAGGAGGAGCAGGCAGAGCCAGGAGGAGATGCCTCCTCCAGGAACGCAGCGGGACTCAGCAGGGCTCTGGTGCTGGTTTTGCAGTGGAGAAGATCCAGGCGATGTTCACAGTCCTGACAGCCTTTGGGTCAGTGACCACTGGCCACAACAGCAACTCCACGCGCTTCTCCATGGTCCTGTCCCTGGACTTCAGTGCCACTGGCCAGATCACCGCTGCTCATCTCCAGGTACCTGTCACCTGGTGAGATGGGAGGGCTGTGGCTGAAACTGAGGGTCCTCGGGTTGGGGATGAATCACTCCTGTGCTGTGCTTCCCAGCCAGGCTGGGTGCAAGGAGTGATGCTCCCTTCCCTGCTCTGCTCTCTGCTCCTCCTGGACCACAGATGTCTAAATGGCACCTGAGCAGGAGCTCTGTCAACCCGTCCCCCTCCCTGGCAGGGAGCTCGGAGCAGCGCTGGGATGAAATGTTTATGAGGAAATGTATAATTCAACGTTTCATTAGCAGCACCTCACACGGCCGCCTCGAGCTGACACCTCTGAGGGCTTTTATCACCATCAGGGCTCTTATCAAAGGCTCTTTAATCAGAGCTGCCTAAGCCCCCAGGCCTCCTCTGAGGGATGACAGGCCTGGAGCACCAGGGCTTCCCATTGCTGCCCCTGCTCTGCCCTGGGCACCGGCAGCGAGCCCATGGCCTGGTGTGGCCGTTCTTGTGCAGGAGTGGAAATGTGCCCACTGTTACCATCCTGGGATGTTCATGGGAGTATGGGACACGTATGGAAGGGAGGGACACACCCAGCTCTTGGGTCAGTGCTGGCACTGAACACCTTTGACAAGGCTGGCGCTGATCTGGGCTTGTTTCAAGCCCAGGCAATGACTTGTTCAGACCCTGCAGTGTCTTTGCCAGGGCCATCATGCTGCCAAGACCTCTGGAGGTGTGGAGGGACTGTGAGTGTTGCACCCATGCACTGAGACGTTGCCCCTCGATGCCTGGGGCCCAGTTTGCTTGCACAGCCCTGGATGGGAAGAGCAGCCTCCAAATCCAGCCTTGGCCCTGCAAGGAGAAATCCAGCCCCTCCTTGACAGCTCCCAGTAGCACCTTCCCATCTCCAGTACGCTCTGTTCCCTCCCCAGACCTTGCTGTTGGAGAGAGCCCGCGTTGCCCAGAAGCCTGATGGAGAGAGCAGCTTCAACGTGTTCCCCCTGATGCTGGCGGGGCTGGATGTGGCAGAGAGGTGGGTGTGAGGCTCCCACAGCTCCGCTCCCCCTCCGGCTGCCCAGCTGGTGGGTACCCTCTGCCCAGGGGCTCCCCACTGTATATACCTAAATTCTCTCCATCCAGTGGGGTTTTTGAGACTCCTCTGATAACAGATTGTGAAAGCGACTGTGTTAGTGACACAGCAGGGATGTGTATACACTTTTATTAGAGATTTTGGATGAAATGGGGGCATTTTCTGGTGCTTTTTTGCCTCTTCACTAAAGCCAAAATTGGAGTGATAAGTGAGACAGAGATCCCTTTCCCTCTTGCTCTGGCTCCCCTCAAGCTGTATGTCCCTGGGTGAAGGCTCCTGGTGTGTCAGGTGCCAGCTCGTCCCCCTGCATGGAGCAGTTCTGTGGTGACCTGTCCCACCCAGGTCCCTTGGATGAGGCTCTGTGGGTGCCAGAGCTGCTCCCAGGGGGAGGTCAGGGTGTTGGTGGTACTGGGGCAGGTGAGAAGGGAGCTTGACTTGCTTTTTGTAACTACTCCCAGGACGATGCTGCACCTGCACCAGGTGGCTGAGAGCAATTCCTTTGGGATCAAGCCGTTCACGAAGGTAGGGAGAGGGAAATGCTGGAGCCCTGTGTTCACCTGCAGTGGGATGCTGCAGTGCACTCCCTTTGTCACCCCCAGTTAGAGGATGTCTTGGGGTCCTTGGCTGCTGGGTGACTCATGCTGATGCTCCTGTACTGGAAGCATGGAGGGAGGGAGTGAATGTTGGGATGTGAGGAAGGGTCTGCCCAAACAGCCTCCAACACTCCTACAGCAGTCCCAGGGGAGCTGTTGGGACTGGGGCTGCCCTGTGCTTGGGTTTTGAACATGCTCCAGCCACCTTGGGAAGATGTTCTGCTGCTCTGGGGTTGACTACCCTGATGTTCCCCTGCAGCAGCAGCTCCTGGGAGCAAGCGTATCCTTTGGGTAGCCCTGAATATGATTTTTAGGGGCTAAAACCTCCTCAGCTTATTCCCAGCTCCAACCCCTCATTAGCCTGAGCCTTTTGCAGAGCTCTGGCAGATTGTCCATGAGCCAAAACGCTGGGATGAATCGCAGCAATTTGCAGTTACATCATCTATCAATGAATCCAATATTCCATCTTCATTAGGGAGCTCCTGTGCCGGTCCAGCAGCCAAGGGAATCAGTTGCTGGAGCAGCAGCTCCAAGGAGGGCACAACGAGATCCTCACACTGCTGAGGTGGCAGAATTGGGTTCAGAGATGGGGTTTTATTCTCCTTTCACAGCCCCCTATTCCTGTGGGTTCCTCATCTCAGCATGCAGGGTTTTCCCACTGGTCCTGGCCAAGGTGGGATGCTGCCTGCTGGAGCCTGCAGCGCCAGGGCTGCACGGAGCAGCCTCAGCTCAGGGAGCACGAGAGTGCTGGAGGGGGGTGTCTGTGGTGGGAGATGGCAGGTCCTGCTGGTGGCTGGGACATGCACAGCTGTGGGCAGGTGTGTTTGGTGAGAAGTGAGGGAATGTGGTTGGATGGAACCCTGGGCAACCTGGTCTGGTGGAATATGTCCCTGCCTGTGACAGGTGACTGGGACACTCCTGAAGTGGGAATTATGAGTCCTTGTATGACAGGGCAATGTACCTAGGCTTGTTGCTAACACCAGACTCTCAAGGAACCTGCCAGGGACTTTTCCATCTGCCCAAACTGTTGCAAGGGTCCCTTATTGCCTTTTCCTTGCTGGCCCAATGGTTTCCACACTCTCTTTTGTCGTGTACCCCCCATGCCGTGATGCTCTGGCAGAGGTGGTGATGTTCCCTCCCATCTCTTCTGTCCTGCAGCCTGAGGAGAAGCAGAGAGCCTCGGCAGCCTTTGCCCAGCTCCGGGCTGCCATGGGCACACTGGGCATCACCGCGGAGGAGCAGGCAGCCATCTGGCGCGTCCTGGCCGGCATCTACCACCTGGGAGCTGCCGGCGCCTGCAAAGGTGAGGGGGAACCTGCAAAGGTGAGGGGGCTCCTGCCTCTCCATCCTTTACACCTCATCCGGGAGCTGGCAGTTGCAGCAGGGAGGAAATGTGTCCTGGTGGTGTTTGGTGCTGGGGTGTGTGGGGCATGGGGAGGTGAGCAGGGGTGACGCTCATCCCGAGGTTGTTCCATTTCTGATGGCTCCAAGCTCTTTGTCACCTATGGAGGAGCTGGGTGATGTGAGGTGCTGGTTTCCTGTCCCACTGGGGCTTCTGGAGGGAATCCCCAGCTGCATATGGACAGGACAGGGCTGCAGGACATCACCTTGTGCCAGCTCCTTGGGAAGGACCAGGGTAGGTGACTGGTTCGTTGGCACGTTGTTGCCAATGACACTGCAAAGGGACAACTTCAGGTAGCACTGATTTTATCATCTCTCGGGTGTCTACCACAGTAACTGAATTATAATAGGCTGAGTCTGGATGAAGATTGTATTTATAAAGACTTTGTTAATACCGGCGCATAGAAATTGCCTTATCCCTTATAAATTATTTTAAGACGTGCTCTAACCCGTTTTAGAGGCAGCCACATTGATTTACACACTTCAATTTATGAGGGCTGCATAAAAGCTGCTGTAAACTAAGCCACAGACATTTATAAATGTCTCTACAACATGTCATAACACATCTTATGGTAATTTATGCCATTAATCATTTATTAATTATTTTAAAAGGATGGATGCTGGCATCACAGCGAGTTCTCTTTCTCCTCTTTGGTGTTCTCTTTCCCTGTCTCCACCTCCTAATGCCCTTCCAACTTCTAAATACGACCCCATGGTCTCAGGCTGATGTGTGTGAGAAGGCTTTTGCCAAAAACAATTGAAAGCCCTTCTGCCCTGTGAGTTTTCAGAAGAGCAGATTTTGGAGGTGCCTTTCATTTCAGGTGTGCTCAGCTCAAGGGCAGGTGGAAGGACGGTCACGGTGGTGGGGAAGCTGAGCTGCTTTGCTCAGACTTCCTGCACGTTCTGTCCCGAGCCCCCTGTAAGTTTGGGAGGGAGTTGAGCGCTGTATTCAACAAACAGTGGACAATTCTTTCAGCATGAACAGGCAAGGGAATAACGGGTGCAGACAGGGCTGCGGCTCCCAAGCACACTCAGGTATGGGATTAACAACCAGAGCATGTCTCAGCGTCGCTCACTCTGGTATTGATTCCCCCATCGTGTGTCAACAAAAGGGGAGAAATGAAAGGAAATATGTATAAAAAATGGATCAAAGCCAGATGGAGCAAAAGTCTCAGTGGGGGCGAAGACTCTTTTAATGTGGTTAAACCTGTCTCCCGATAGCCATCTCTTCCCTTCCCCTTTCACGCCCTTTGATGTTGTGTATTCAAAATCCTCTCCTTGAAATCTCACCGAAGGGAGCCTCAGTGCTGGTTTTTCACGGCATTCAGGAGCGCAGCCCGCCGCCTCTGCCATCCCCATCCCCCGCGGCGGCCCCGGCACGTGTTAAATGGGCCCCAGGGTGGGTTAAAGGCACCTTTTCCCCTTCTCTCCTCACACGTTCAGTTTGTTCAGGAATAAATCAGGAGGGAACAGCACCACCTCTTCCTGGATGAGAGTGGAAAATGAATTTGCAGCTACAAAAACACCGAGAAGAAAAGGTTGAATTTCAAAAGCCTGCTTTGCTCCATCCCCGTGTCAGCCCTTCCCGCTGCCTTTGAAACGTGTTAGAGCAGCTCTTTTTGTGGGAAAGCAGCCTGGAAGCAGGAGGCCAGCGGGGCATCCCGGGTACCATTTACCTAAGTGCTTCAGTCCCTTTGTGGGCTGCAGAATATCCCCCGTTTTCCTTTATTCGCTGCCTCTTTAAGCGGGAGGGAGGTTTGGGGCGCAGCGGGGGTCGGCGTTCAGCTGTCCCTTTTGCTGGCTGATATAAAAACAAAGCATTGTGGCTCCCTGAGGGCTCCCAGCCCTCATCTGTAACAGAGGTGATGTGACTCCAGCAGCTGCAGGTCACCAAACCCTCCTGGTGCTGCTGCAGGTCTGTGTCATGGTGAGGACAAAACCCCCTGATCACTGCAGTGAGGCTGCTGCAGACCCAGGGTCCTGAACCCCTTGGAGGGAGGAAAACCACACAGGAGGTGGGGTCTGGAACCTGCTGGTTGGGTGGGGAAGGCTCTGAGCTCCCCCGGACCCTGCAGAGGGTGGTGGTAAAAGGGGAACATCGTGCAGACAGGGCAGCAGGAGGATTGGGAGAATCCAGACAGCTGAGGGGGAATTCTGGGGACAGTATGTGAGACCACCAGTAAGCAGCCTGGGGTGAGTGCCTGAGCTGCTGGCAGGTGGGGGCTCTATATCCCAGGTGGGTCCTCCACTGCCCCACCACTGTGGCATCATGCCCTGTGAGGCAGGAGAAGGAGCATCCCTGTTTCAGACCCAGGAAACCGAGGCATGGAGCAATTTAGAAATGGGCTGGGGCTGTGTCAGGGCTGTAGCAGGAGAGGCTGAGCTGGGGTCCCTGTGAGTGAGGCAAAGCTGGTCCTGATCCTGCTTCTTTTAAAAACAAATGGGCCAAAGTAATTCCCTTTAGATGAAGGGAACTCACCCTGGTGAGTTTTCCATCATCACATCACACCCAAGAGGGTCGTGTGATGCTGCTGCTGGTTATAGTCTATGAAGTGTGAAATGGTGCTTGGGCTTCTCTGGGGCTGAGTGGAGCCTCTCACTTGTCTTGGGGTGCTGGAGTGCCAGCGCAGAATGCCAGCTTTGGGAGCCTGGCTGGCACAGCAGGCCTGTGCAGCCCTGGCTCCCCAGCCCCTCCGCTTCCTGGCAGGCAGGAATCTTGTGTCTTTCAGGAATCAGCCTCTCTCCAGCCAGCTCAGATGAGAACAAGTGAAAACAGAATAAATCAAAGCTGAGAGTGTTGAGGCAATTCCTCTGCCTGCTCCAGCACAGCCCTTGATGTTGGAGTCCTTCAGTCAGCATAGAAAATACTGAGGAAGGATCAAAGGGGAAGAGAAAGGGGGGGCTGACTCTCGTGGGTGTGCTGTGAAGCAGCACCCAGTCCTCGGGCCCTGCTTTGTGCACCCCTTTGGCCGGGAGCGGGTCCCCCATGGGCTCCCCAGGATGTGCCACCTCTCGCTCTCCATCCCAAACCCTCTCCCCTGCCGCCAGCTACCAGCTGTGTTTTAAAGGCCCATCTTAGCTGTGACCCCCCTGGCTTCTCATCCACCACTCAAAAGTGCTACTCTGAGGTCTCAGGGTGACTTTACTTGGCTGATCCTGTTTCTGCTCATTCCCCCTGTTCCTGAGCATGTGCTGGCTGGCTGCCTCCACAGCACCTGGATTTGTAAAAGGATTAGTCCTGAGATTACTTCCCTATTGATTTTAATCATTAAGCTGGAATCATTATCACTGGATATAAGTACCATGAGGAGCTGTGCTGCTGCTGTGGGGAGGAATGCTGCTCTGGGGCTGCTGGGACAGCAAATGCTGCTGGGGCCAGGAATGGTGATCCAGGATTTCGAGGGATTGCTTTATAATCCCATCAGTTCCCATCCCACTGAAACTCTTGCTGGTGGCAGCCTGGGTGGGTAGCAGGGTCCATCTGGTCCTTGGACTTGCCCTGAATCATTTTGATTTTGGAGATGCACATGGGAACAGGCAGGATGTTTGCTGGAGACACTGAGCTTGCACCCAGCTCTGCTGGTGCTGGCCCTGCCTGACTCCCTTGTGCTCCTGTCCCCCTCCTCAGTTGGCAGGAAGCAGTTCATGAAGTTCGAGAGCGCGAGCCGCGCCGCCGAGGTGCTGGGCTGTGACCCGGAGGAGCTCAGCACTGCCGTCTTCAAACACCACCTGAAGCAGATCCTGGCACAGGTGACGGCACGGGGCCGGCGGCCTCCCCTGGCTGAGGAGAGCCCAGCAGGTACTGGGGTGCTGCATCCCTGTTCCCGTTATTTTGGGGGATAGGGAAACGCAGGGCGCTGCACCGGGAGCAGGTGGAGGGTCTGCAGGGAGAGGCAATGCACCCCATTCTTCTCAGGCAGTGAGGACCATTTAGGTATGTTAATATTAATTAAATCACTGACTGTTCTGCCCTCAGCTTTCCTGCTCTCCCTGCCTGTCCCTCCTTAGGGACACACAAAGATCAGGTGAATTCAGATAAGTGATTTGGCTTAAACACTGTGAGAGCTCTGCCTATAAAAAAGGGGAAAACCCCCAAACTGAGAGGGCAGCAGGGTGGGCTGCAATCCTGAGTACCATCTCAGCTCCGTGCCGGCTGAACTCTTCCCTCCACCTGTGCCAGGGCCGAAGATGACGGGTGTGGAGTGTGTGGAGGGAATGGCCTCGGGGCTCTACGAGGAGCTCTTTGCTGCTGTCGTCTCGCTGATCAACAGGTACAGAACTGCTGGGCATTGGGGGCTGGGAGGTGGCAGCCCCTTCTCCAAGGGCTGCTGAGGAGGAATCTGCTGGGCGCCTCTGGAGAGAGGAATGGAGCAAGTGACTGCTGCCTGCTGGAAAAACAGGAAGTTGTGTGAAAATCTTTGTCTGGGAGAGCACACTGGCACTTGGGACCTCCTGTGTCCTGCCCTCCTGCAGCCTGGCATGGAGACCTGGAGCTATGAGTGCCCGGTTGGCATCACTTCTGCTGTCTGTGGGTGAATCCCAGTGGTTTGTGTGGCTCTTTTCCCAGGTCCTTCTCCTCCCAGCACCTCTCCATGGCTTCCATCGCCGTGGTGGACACCCCTGGCTTCCAGAACCCACGGCACCAGCGGGTTGAGCGAGCGGCCACCTTCGAAGAGCTGTGCCACAACTATGTGCAGGAGCGGCTGCAGGGGCTCTTCTATGAGAAAACCTTCCTTTTGGAGATGGAGAGGTACAGAGAGGTGAGTAGCAAGGGCTGGGAGCAGCATCCCAGGGAGCAGCTTCCCAGTAGTGGGGACAGGGCTGCCTTTGGCCCAGTGGATCCCTGTGCCTGGCCGTGGTGTGAGTGAATAACTCAGTAGCTTAAACGGGAGGGGTATCGCAGAAATGAGGAATCTGTACAGAACTGTAGCCTTGAGCTGTGTCTCTCTTTCCCTCCTGCTCCAGTCCTGGATCCTCTTGGCTGTTTCTGATGTGCCAGGGATGCCAGGCTCTCTTGGCATCTTTGTGGAACCCCCATGGTAGGGAGGTTGGAACTAGATGATTTTTAAGGTCTATGATATACTTGCTCCAGCTCAGAAGGATTTATGTCCTTCTGTTGGCACAGCTGACTTTTAACTCAGGTGATGAATAATAGAGAATAGAAAGGAAAATGATAAATTATTGCAAAAATAAGCTGCTGAGAAACCTACAGGCAGAGATGAACTTATTATTAGGCTTGCAGGAGTTACTTTGATGCCTTTAGCCCTGGGAAAATGGTTGAATTCCCATGGTTTAATACTCACACATCACTCGAGCCGAGTAAGGATAGATGTGCCCTTCACTAGTGATGAATACCTAATTGCCTGAACTCGGAATGCTGGAGGGCTCCGCAGACTCCTTTTGCCTGGGCTTTCCTGCTGGCTAAGGATAGTGCAGGACACATCCCTGTGAGCCCCAGGACTGCTTTGTGAGCCCTGGGATCACTCACTCCCAGCGTTGAGTCACACGTGGGATGGTAGTGGGACATGCCTTTGGCAGGGAGAAACTGGGTCTCCACTGCTGCTTTCTGCTCTGCCTGCAGACCCGGATCCCTCAGCAGATCCTCTCCATGTTGCCACGGAGAGACACTGAAGCCATGGCTTTTGCTGAGCATCCCCAGTTCAGGCCATGCTCCCCCTGCCCCTCCCGGGGGGCTCCTGGACATGGTGCTGGGAGTGTTGGGAAGGGGGGTGAGCCCTGCAGCCCTCGGCCGAGGGAGGAAAACAACACCTGCAAGCTGCAAATTAAATAATTGATTGCTTTCTCTCTGCTTTCTCGTTAAGAAATAATTATAAATTGTAATATATCAATTGTTATCACCTCTCTGATTTATCCAGCTTGTCTGACACACCCAAAGCACCATTCCATGGAGTGAGGGGGTTCTGATAGCCCTGCCCACAGGGATAGGCACGGCCATGCCTTCATGTCACGGCGGAGGTGGCTCCGGTGGCGGCTCTGCTCCCCTGGATCCCTGCCTTCCTTCCCATCCCTGGCAACGGATCTCCTCTTGGCTTCTAGATGCCAGACCATGACTGAAGCAAACTTTCAAATAATGTTTTCCAGGAAAATGTTGAGGTGTCTTTTGATCTTCCAGAGTGCTCTCCACTGGCCACGCTGTCCGTCATCGACCTGAGCTGCTCCCAGGTACCATGTCCTCGTGGGCACCATGGGAGCTCTACATCCTCCTTCTCAGGGCAATGTGGGTTCCAAGGGCATAGAGGGACCCTATGGAGTGTCCCAGAGCAGCCTGGAATGTTGCAGGGAGGGGCACAGCATCCACCAGGATGATTTTTTGGCTTTTTAAAATACAAGGACTTTCCCTGGCCAAGCCCTGCTCCTTGTAACCCCTCCCAGCCTGGCTGCAGAGCTGGGATGATGGCCTCCTCTGGGACACTATCACTGGATAGGGCTCAGGGTGATGAACAGAGATAGATCAGGCTAGGAGGGTATCCTGGCCACAGCTGGACAGTGGGAGCATGTCGGAGGGAGTGGGCTGGTGTGGCTGTGGCTGTAGCCCACAGCCCTCCTGCCCCTTCCCAGCACCAAGTGCCATCTCCCTCAGCAGCCACAGGTGCTGCCAGGCAGCCCCAGGGCTGATCGCCGGGGGCTGCTGTGGATCCTGGACGAGGAGGTGCTGATCCCAGGCTCTGGGGACAGCACTGCCTTTGGCCGCCTCTGCTCCTACTTTGCCACGAAGGGACCCGACCAGGAGGGTAAGTTGGGCTCAGCTCGGCCGCCCAGCCTTTGGCATTGCCATTTGGCTTTGGAAATTTGAGAAATGCAGCCAATTTAAACATCTCCCTTTTCTCTGGGCTGGTTCTGGGCTGCCGTCGCTGTTGCAGGGGATGGGCACCTGCGCAGGTGTGAGCAAGCGCTGCACTTCGAGATCTCCCACCTGCTGGGCACCGACCCCGTGCGCTACGACCTCACGGGCTGGGTCAGCAAAGCCAAGTTCAACCTCTCAGCCCAGAACGCCATCCAGGTGCTGCAGCATTCCACAGTGTAAGTGCCAGGGAGGTTTCGCGGTGCCAGTGGTGAGCCCTGTGCCCACAGAAGTGGGATGGGGATAACCCTGCCATGAAGATGGGGCTGGACATTGCAAACCTGGCCGGGCTTTGGTCATGGAGAGGGAGACACAGGGATGGGGGGGAAGTGGTTTTCCACTGACAGAGGGCGGGGTTAGATGGGAAGAAATTCTTCCCTGTGAGCGTGGGGAGGCCCTGGCACAGGTTGCCTAAAGAAGCTGTGGCTGCCCCATCACTGGAAGTATTCAAGGTCAGGTTGGATGGGGTTTAGAGCAATTTGGTCTAGTGAAAGGTGTTCCTGTCCCAGCCCATGGCCTGTTGGGGGTCCAGCACATGTCAGAGCCATGAGGCATCACCAGCTGGGGGCAGCTCCCTGTGCAGGAACTGCCCAGGTTTTACGACTGCTTTGAAGAACTTGTAAATTAAATTGGAATTGAAAAGTAACCAAGGTGCTGCAGGTGTCTGCACACACAGGGGATTTTAACCTTCTGCTTACACTTTTCTGGCTTGTTTCGTTTTGTGCTTCAACTCAGGGAAGGTTTTACAGCAGTGAACAGCTCAGTGCCCAGACCAGAGAGGAGCGAAGTGGGTGGGGGGTGTCTCAGCACCCTTCTCCACGCTGCAAAGCAGCACCAATCTGAATTTGGGGCCCCGGGTGTTGCATCCCTGTACAAGGGGCTGGGAAGCCAAGGTCTCCCATCCCCACTGCAGCCCCAGAGCCCCATCCCGTGTCTCATCCCCACAGCCCCGCGGTGAGGGAGCTGGTGCAGCCACGCGCGCGGGCACCGCTGTCCTGCCGCGCCGTGGCCGGGCTGGAGGGACGATCCCAGGCCGCCCTGCACCGCAACGCCTGCCTGAGGAAGACCTTCGCCAGCAGCTTCGCAGCCGTGAGGAAGAGGTCGGTGTGTGCTCAGATCAAGCTGCAGGCGGTGAGTGCTGCTGTTGGAACCGTCGCGGCTGTGCGTTGGGGGGTTTATGGCACAAAGTATGGTGGTCCCACACTGAGACCCTGCCTTGGACACACTCCTCCTTATTGGGGGGAGCCCTGCACCCCCTATCAGTCACATGCTGCCCCAGGAGCTGGGTGACCATTGTGGCTCCGTCTCTCCTGGGATGTTGCTCTGGCTGTGGGTGACCCACGAGCCTCCCCAGCGCTGCTGTCACTCAGGGAGAGCATCGCAGGCAAACAGATCATGAGCAGATTACACAGAACCTTGCTGTGCCGCAGTTTAATCCTCTTAAGCACTCAGATAGTAAACTACCCCTTGGTGCTGGGCACGTGCCAAGTTCCTGCTGCTCTCAGCTGTAATTAGGTGCCCAAACTCTCTCTCAGAGATGAGGCTCAGGCTCTGCTGACTTGCAGCGAGCCCATTCTGGGGTCCCTGTCCCTGGCAAGCCCAACCCCCAGTGGCCCTCAACCATGATTATCTTTAAGGTCCCTTCTAAACCAAAGCATTCTATGATTCTATGAACCCTGTAAGTTTTTGCATCCCATCAACTGCAAACATGAGATGTTAGGAGGAAGGGTCCTGCCCAGCATCTGTGACCTTCACCCTTCGTTCATCTCTCTGACCAGAGCTGTTCCTAATATGCACCTTAAGGGCTTGGAGGTGACTCCTTCACCTACCCACACCCACTGCAGCAGGTGCACAGGGACGATTTCCCATAGCCCCTTTGTCCCCCTCCATCTCCACTGACCTCTGCTTGCCCCACAGGACGCCCTCACCAACCTTCTCCGACGGTCCCAGCTGCACTTTGTCCACTGCCTCCTCCCGGGAATGGGGTTGGAAGGGCTGGTCCCTCGTCCCCCTGTGCCGCCCAACACAGCCCCACAGCTGGACGTGGTGGCCCTGCGGACCCAGTTGGAGGGGACCCAGCTCCTGGACGCCCTGCGCCTGCACCGTGTCGGTATGTCCGGCTCCTGCTGCTGCCACACGGGCTGTGCCCATCCCACCCACCACTGCCACCCTGCCCCTGCCTCAGCCCTTCTAGGCTCTGCTCATCTCCTGCTTCTCACCAGCCCCATTTCAGAAACACCCCACATTTTTATTGCTGCTTTTTGCAGGGGTTCCAAACCCCTCTCCTGCCTGGGCGGCTGTGGCTCCAGTGGGGTTCCCCTGTTCTCCCCTTGGGGCATCTGTGTGTCAGGCTGGACCTGCATCAACCCCGTGGTCACAGTTAATGTCATGGGGAAAGAGAACTGTGCAGAAGGTCCAGGGACATCTCCTGCATGTTGCGAGTACTGGGATGGCATCTGGTCACCTCAAGCCCATCTCCGCTGCTTCTCTGCTCCCTCTGCCCTGCCCTCACTGCAGGCAGCTCCCCTGGGCCCTTCTACCCACAGTGGCCTTTGCTGTGGACAGTACATGCCACACTTCACGGCCTCCTCCCACCAGGTCCCTCCCCAGTGTCCCAGTGGCAGTGCCCCAGGACTGCTGCAGCCCCCAGCACGTCTGTCTTCCTCCAGGGTACACAGATCGCCTGCTCCTCACCCAGTTCCGAAGGCGCTTCCAGGTCCTGGCTCCAGAGGTGATGAAGAAACACACCTCTGCCTACGAGGTGCCCGATGAGAGCAAGGTGTGTGCTGGGCTGGCTGGGGGACACAGGCTGAGACCCCCACATGGGGCTGTGCTGATGCCACAGCTATTTCATCCCTCCCCAATGCCATCAGGGCTGTCTTTGACATGAGGAGCAATTCCTGGAGCTCTTGGATTGGATATTAGGAAAAATTCTTTCACTGGAAGGGTTGTCAAGACCCACAATAGGCTGCCCAGGGAAGTGGTGGAGTCACCATCCTTGGAGGGGTTTAACACGTGTGGATGTGGCACTTGGGGACATGGGTTAGTGGTGGCCTTGGCAGTGCTGTGGGAACAGTTGGACTTAATAATACTATAGGGCTTTTCCAACCAAACTGATTCCATGATTCTAAACATGAGGCTGCCCTCAGGAACTAGGAGAAGGAGAAAACCACATTCAGAACAGCTCTGGACAGCACACTAGCATGGGTGATCGGGTCTGGGAGTCTCTGGGCCAGCCCACAGATCATGCTCTGGGCTATCAGAGCTCCTTAGCAAGGATCAGGAGTGATCAGGGCTGCATCCTGTGTGGGTGCAGCCTCCTGCAGCAATGGATTTGGGAATTGGCTTTGCATCTGCTCCCCTTCACCCTGCCCATGGTGCCCCAGCACAGAGGGACATGGATCCTCCAGCAGCCTGGCAGGGCAGCTGAGCTCGGCTCTGCATCCCAGGGTCTCTTCCCTGAGGACTGTTTTTGCCAAGGCAGTAAATTCCTTGAGTGGGCTGCACTCACCGGCGTTACTGCACCATGGAGAGGACTTAGAGAACTCAGTCTGTTATTGTGTCTTTTTAATACTTGAGGGGAAATGGCTTTGACAATCCTGTGTGCTGAGGATTCCTGCTTGTCCTGGTCTGCAGGACAGGGCACAGACTGAGAGCAGGATCTATGCATTGCTGTGGCCCAGCATGACAGCACTCCATCCCTCTTCCCGGATCCCTTAAACCTGGCTGGCTGAGGACAAGCCAGGCAGCATTCCCAGGGACCCAAGGGAGCAGGGACCGTGGAGGCTCCTGGGGTATTGGCATCACCTGCAACCCAGGGTGGCTCCTCACCTGAAAGTCAAAGGAGCTCAGGAACGAAGGTGGAGATGTACCAGTTTTATTTGTTTCCTAATAAATTTGTAGCAAAACCATGGGAGAACCATCCCAGCCCCTGGAATAAGGCTATGCGCGAGCTGGGAAGAGCTGAGAGGAAATGGATTAAAGCTGGGCACGTGCTGTGTTGTGCAAACTGCCAGCCACCGTGTGCAAAGGCAGTTAAGACCTTGGGATTTAATAAGACAAGTTTGACAGTTGGAAAAGGTCAATATTGCTCTGAAATGCCATTGAAGGCAGAGGGTGCCTTGTCAGCAGGGTGTAAGCAGGGGATTTGGAAAATCCCATCCTCCCTGGAGCTTGCTGCCACAAGGTTTTGTTGTCTGGGGACTGCTTCCTTGGCAGAGGCATTAACCTAACTGCTGGAGGAGGGAAGATGCTCATCAGCAGTGAGGTGACAGTGCAGCAACAACTGGCCCTGTGCTTGTGCTGGGATGGGGATGAGATGGAGAGGGGGATGGAGATGTAATGGGGATGCAGTGGGATGGAGATCAGATGGGGGTGGAGGTGAGGATGGGATGAGATCATGCTGCACAGCCCTACACCAGTCCCAGTCCCAGCAGTACCTCTGGAGCAGGGCACAGCCACAGCGCTGGTGCTTTTTTGCCTCCAGCATGGGTCTTCATGGCCTGTGGTGGTTCATCTCCCCATTCCCTGGTGTACTCCATCCCCCCCTTGCATGGCTACTGGTGAGGCCAGGAATGAAGTTCTGCTGCACAAGGTATTCCTGGGTCTGTGGTGCAATATTCGTCCTGTGGGTTTGTCCTTTGGGAAGGAGATGTGTGAGGCTGCCAGAGGATGTTGTCTGCAGTGAAGTATTAGTGGAGGATTTCTGTTACCACCCATCCATCTAGACAGCGTTTGCTGCCCCAGGGGAATGTCTGGTGTTGTTGCCTGTTATGTTCCTGTGTCGGTCCAAAGCTCAGAGTAATTGAGTTCAGGCTTCTCCCCTTGACTAATCTCCTGCTTGAATCCCTGCTGGGGTTCCGTCTGCGCTGTGCTGGTGGGCTTAAGGGGAATTCTGTGTTTTTCCCCCTGTTTTGGCTCCACAGGACAAGCTGTTGTGAGGTGAGCGGAAGGGGAGCACTGAGTGCAGTTGGACAGAACTGGGATGGGCTCTCACTGTCCTCTGTGTCACCTCCTCCCAGGGCTGCCCAGGCATTGGGGTCATTCCAGACCAGGGATGGCAGCAAAAGGGGGAATAACTTTCATGCAGCTGCAGACCTCTGCCCCTCATCCCACCAAAAGCCTGCAGGACAGAAAGTCCTTCTTACACCAGGACTTATGACTGGGAAGGTGGGCTTTGGCATGTGGAAGAGGAAAGGAGAGCAGAGCTGGATGCACCCTTATGGGGTGCCCATAAGCTGGATGCACCTTCCTTGGGTGGCCATGGGGACTGGGGATCCCTGCACCCCATTTCAACAGGATCATGGCCGGGTATAAATGTTTCCTGAGCAATTCCATGATCTGCTCCTTCTCCGCAGGCTATAGAGGAGCTGTTCCAGGCACTGGATCTGGAGAAGAAGAGCGTTGCCATAGGACGCAGCCAGGTACGGTGGATCCAGTCCCTGCTTCCCCATTGCTCTTGGTGTGTGTGGGCACAGCCTGCCCCATGCCAGCTGCCCAAAGCTTCCCAAACTGGGGAGAAAACCTCACCTTTGCTGCTCGACATGGCACCAGGTGGGCTGGGAAAATGAGCCTCACCAAAAATCAGCACAGAAGGATCCTAATTCATATCTGAAAGCAGTACCCTGGATAAAATCTGATTATCAAAATCCAGCCCCTTGTGGCATTGATGTCTCATGGGAGGGAATGGGGCTTGGACAGCTCATGGGTTTAGTGGACTGGAGTTCACATTGCAAAGCCAGGCAGCTGTCACAGCAACAGTGTTGGAACTCAAATGTAATGGTCTCAAAGAAAAATTAATTTCCTGTGCGTGCTTGCCTTCAGCTCTGCAGTCTGTAAAGAAAGAATTCATGAAACAGTTCTGTGGAGCAAAATAACTTTCTTTTATCCTGCACAGCACAGTTTGCAATTATCTCTTCTCTGAAACCCTTGTTATTAATCAATAGCATGATGGCAGCCCCGGTCACATCTCGTTGTGGAGGAGTTCGCTTTGCCATTGCTTTGAGCATTGATTTTGTACCGGCTCCGAAGCTTGCTGGGTTGGGGAGTTAATACAGACATTAATGAGGCAATTGAATAGGTGGTGGAGCAATCATGGCATTAGCTCAAGAGAGCGAGTTTCCTTGGAATTGTTCTTTGATTCAATTTGGCATCTTTAACATGCAGCTCTTCGAGCACCCGCTGGCCTCACACGTGTCCTTCAGGGGTTATTAAAGCTGTGTTAATGCAAATGGTGTGCAATAGATGGGAGCGCCTGTATCCCAAGTCCTGGTCCTGTATCCCAAGAGCTTTGCCAGGCAGTGACCCAGAGACACCTTAAACACTCAGAAATCGATACTGGGCTGAATTCAATGGCATCAGCAGATCTGTACTGTGTACACGGTGTTTGTGACCAGTTCAGTGAACGAAAACAACGTGGCTTGCTATTGTAACACACTGCTGCTGTTACCTGTTTGTAGCTGGGTTTACTTGTGCGTAGCTGTGTGTTACTGTGCATGTCTCTGTGTTTCCTGTGCCTATCTCTGTATTGTCTGTGTGTGTCTGAGCATTGCCTGTGCGTGTTTGTGTGTTACCTGTGTGTTACCCATGCATGGCTGTGTCTTACCTGTCAGAAGCCACTGAGATACTCATCCATCCTCTTGGCAGCATCCCAAGAGAAAGGTTTTGAGGAATTGCACCTTTTCATGGTCGATGCTTCTGTTAAGCAGGAGGAGGGAGAGGTTTCAGTCCCTGTCCTGGGGGTGTGTAACCTTGGTACTTGCTCTCAGGTGTTCCTGAAGCCGGGGGTCATCTCCAGACTGGAGAAGCAGCGTGACAAGTTGATAGCCCAGAAGATGACCCTGCTCCAGGCCGCTTGCAAAGGCTTCCTGAGCCGCCAGAAGTTCAAGAGGTTGAAGGTACCCATCCTATTGGTTGGGGATACCTGTGCCCACCCGAATCAGCGCTGCTGGGATATGGCCCAGAGCATCCAAATTACAGCTCTTTTGAGCTCCTTTGAAGGGTACCCGCTTTGCCCTGCCTCATGGGCAGCCATGAGATGCCACATCACCATCCCCTAACCTCCTCTGCCACCTCATCCCCCTCCAGCCCGGTGCCCCAGCCTGGTCCTTCCTGGCTGGGTGAGGGTCACTGCTGCCGTGTCTCCCTGCAGATCCAACGCCTTGCCATCTGCTGCATCCAGAAGAACCTGGTGGTCTTCCAGGCAGTCAGGCACTGGCCCTGGTGGCAGCTGCTGAGCCATGTGCGGCCCTTGCTCAGTGTTAACCTTGCGGAGGAGCAGCTCCGTGCAAAAGAGGTGTGTACCAAGGGATGGGATGGGTGGGATGGGACAGACCTGCGCTAAATTCCTAGTCCATCTTCCCTGGTGTCCTGCTACCCCTGTTGCCTGAGTGAGGCTTTAAGAAGGTGTTTTCAGGCTGGTTCAGCTGAAATAAAAGCTGCCTGAACCCACCTGGGATCCATCAGGCCCCATCACCAGCTAACCCCTGTTTTTATCACGGCTCTGCACGTTCTGCTCCTGCTTAGCGTTGGACATCAAAGCAGGACAAGGCTGCACGGAGCAGCTCCTGCTGCCTGTAAAGGAATCACAGCCAACACTGTGCCTTTGCACCGCGCTGTGATACCTGCCAGGGCCCTGGGACGCTCCCTGGGCACGATACAGGCCTCTGGCTGTTCAACCCAGGCTTTTGAGGTTTGCTGTTTTCTCATAAAATGTGCTCTATGCACACCCAAGCTGACATTGCCTCCGATGGAATTCATGTCAAGAACTGTAGTCCCAGCAATTTGCAGTGAGCAGCCTTCAAAATTGCCTGGTAAATTTTACTAATAAGGCAGCTATGTCTCTTCCACTTATTTTGAACAGAAAACAAGGTTTTCATAAATAAACCAAGGATGCTGGAACTCTCTCTGTGTGTTTTTTTCCCAATCTTCCCTAGGAGGAGCTGGCGGCGCTGAGAAGGAAGCTGGAAAAATCCGAGCAGGCATGCAGTGAGCTCAGGCAGACTGCAGAGAGGCTGGAGAGCAAGGTACAGCCCCCAAAAACCTGTGGTACAGTCCCCAGTGGCTCTGCCACAGCCCTGCTTGGCCAGGTTGGGAATGAAGCTGTACTGGGATGAATAGGAGCACCAGTTCCACCACAGCTTGAGAAGCCACAGGCAGTTGTGAGGTGGGCAGTGGGGGCTGCCAGCAATGACCTTATCCAGGAGTGGTTCTCTGTGCAGGACCACAAGGACCACAGGCTGTAGTGCCTGGCTGCAACATTCCAGGCTGGCATCACTGCAGATTGCCCAGAGAAGCTGTGGCTGCCCCATCCCTGGAAGTGTTCAAGGCCAGCTTGGACAGGGCTTGGAGCAACCTGGGCTAGTGGAAGGTGTCCCTGCCCATGGCAGGGGGTGGCACTAAATGATCTTTAAGGTCCCTCCCAAGCCAAAGCATTCCGGGATTCCATAATCCCCAGATAGCTGCTGGTCTTTGTGCGTTCTGCTCTGTGATGCAAGGGCTCTTGTGTGATTGTGCCTGGGATTTTGCCAAGCATCATGGAGAGAAGGAGCTCCCAAGGTTTCTATAAATACCCTGGGCTTGCCCGGATCACTGGGCTGCGGCGTGGCTGAGCTGGGATCGAGGCTGCAGCTCTGGTTAAAGGTGCCAATAGCCCCAAGGGCCTGGGATCTCCTTCTCAATGGAAAGGGGGTAAAGATGGTTTAGTTTAAGCTCTCTGTTGAAGGGCTGGGAATGCTGAGTTGAACACCTCAGGGCAGACCCAGAAAAACATCAGCTCCCCAGAGAGAGGAAACCTGTGGGGTTTGCTTACTGAGTTAAACTTGTGAGACCCTCTAAGGAGCTGCTGCCTGCAAAATGTGAAGTGCTTTAAAATGCTGTCAGATGCAGAAAAAGGAGCATTGAGATCTTGTGTTTTCCTGTGGCCCTGCTGCCTCTGCAGGCCCTCGCTTGGCTGGCTGAGCAGGATGGACCATGTGCCCCTCTGCTCTGCGAAAAATGGAATTGATTCTCTGGATTAATAATTCTCTCCTTCATTCATCTACTTCTGGTTTCAAAGGAAATTTAATGTAATCAACTAGAACAATGGAGAAATCTGACGAGCCCTGTCTGCAACGCAGTGCAGGCAGCGTGGCACAGGCAGCTGGATGCTGCCAAATGGGATCCTGGGCTCCCACTGGTGGTGCTGGTCAGCGCTGGTGTGCACTGAGCACCTCCCTGAAGGGCAGGCAGAGTGCCCTCAGGACTCTGGGGTTGCTGTGGGTTGGCTGAGCCCCCTGAGCCAGCATGCACGGCTGTGCCCAGACTGAGCCCCCATCCCCCCAGATCCTCGACCTGACAACAGAGCTGTCGGACGAGCGGTACAAGGGTGATGTCACCTGCCAGGCCCTGGATGGGGAGCGGGCAGAGCGGCTCCGGGGTGCCCGCGAGCTGCAGGAGTTGCAGGTATGAGAGCCCTGAGCCCCTGGGCCATACCAGTGGCAATGCCATCCTCCTGGCACAGCCTTGCTGGACCCCAGACTCAGGTAGACCTGCTCCCTTCCTCCTCTTGTTTCCCCAGAGCAAACACGACCAAGTGCAGAAGAAACTGGAGTCAGTGGAAAAGCAGCTGGAAGAGGCCCAACAGCTGGTCCAGCTGCGGGAGATGAAGATAAGTGGCTCTGGAGGAGGTAGGAATGTCCCTCTGGAGGTGATGCATGCTCCAGGCACCCAGTTTGGTCCATGGGGTCAGCAGGGCCACAAAGCAGAGGGCAGAGGTTTGGTCGCTCCACTCAGTGCCACTTCCCCAGCCCCTGGTACCCCAGTGTATTTTGGCAGCCCATCATCCCGCATTGCACATCTGGTGGGATCTGGCAGTGACAGCTTGGTCACACACAGTGCTGGCTCTGGCATGGGGCTGGGGGTGCCAGCAGGAATTCTTGCCCCAGGGTGCTCCTGGCACTGCCTGGCGGTGCTCAGCACTCCCAGCACCTCAGAGTGTGTCTGAAGTATGTGTGGTGGGATAAGGAGGCTGCTAAGGCACAAGTGGGATGGGATGGCATGGGATGGGATGGGGTAGGATGTGACAGGATGAGCACACATGCCCTGCCTAAGGCCAGGCATGTGTTCCATGTGGCCTGGGGCAGCCCCGGGCACACAAAGCAGCACTGTACACTATGCGCTCGGTGCTGGTGTTGGTGCCACCCAGGAGCTGTGGTGTCCTTGCGCATCCGCCCCTCCACCCCCTGCACAGCCACTGGGGCTGGTCAGGCCCAAGCACCCACCCAGCACCCCGGGGTCTCTCTCTGCGGCAGAGGACGAGTGGCAGGTGCGGTTCGACTGCGCACAGACGGAGATCGTGTTCCTGCGGAAGCGCCTGGTGCAGCTGGAGGAGCGACTGGAGTCCGAGCTGAGCACCAGGACGGGGCTCGAGCAAAAGGCAAGTGCTTCCAGCCCAGGAGGGGACAGGGACCCCCAAGTCACCCTAGGGAATGGGGCTGCTGGAGCCAGTTTTCTCTCCCTACTCCTGGAGCAAGCAAAGTTTTGCAGAGCTGAGGCTCAGCTTCACAATTGCTTGTTGCTGCTGCTCCCACTGACCAGGGGACACTACCTGTTTTCTGCCAGTTTGAGAATAAATGCCCCAAAACTTGCTTAAAGCCTCAAAAATCACTTTTGCACCAGAACATGGCAAAATTCCACCTTGGTCAGGTGTGAACGTGGGCAGAGGGTGGGGGCTGTGGCGTGGGGAGACTTGATGGTGGGTCTTGATGCTGTTCTGGGTTTGGGAGCTGGACGGGGCTGTGCTCACACCATCTGTCACTCAAAGAGCTGCTGATGTAAAGAGCTGGCAGCTCCTGAGCTTTGCCCTGAAAAGCCAACATGCTTCCTGATCAGTGCCTGGGAGTCAGGTCACTTCCCGTACGGATGAAACAAAGAAATGAAGATTGCTCATGGTCCATTAAATAGCAATAAGAAAAGCAGCTGAGTCTTAGGAGCTCGAGTAAAGCAAAGCAGCCCATTTGCTTTTTGTTAGTTTGGAATTACAGGCTTCATTAATGCAAGATTTTGCTTATTTAAAGTCATTCCTTAATGACTCCATTCCCTGATGTGTAATAGCTCTGTGTGTCTGTCCCAAGCACGATGTGAGTCCTTCGGGGATTCTTCTTCCTCCATCCAGACACGGCTTTTTGTAGAGAAATGGGATCAGGCATTGCCCCGGGGCAGCTTCGCTGACTCAGCAGGAGGACTGGGATGCTGCAGACACTTGGAGGGGGGAGCTGCCTGGAGCCTGAGGGTTCAGAGTACCTCGGTTTGCCCTTATTTAGTGAAAAATATCTGGGTGAATCATCGCGCGGGACCGCAGCGGGGCTGAGCCCCGGGTGGGGAATCTTAGCCGGGGTGTGTCTGTGCCATGGGGTCCGTGGGGTGCCTCCCCTGCGGGGCGTGTGTCCCGCGGGGTCTCACGGCCGTCCCTCCCCGCAGCTGGGCGAGGCGCGGGCGGCGTGCGAGGCGGCCAAGCAGGTGTCCCAGCAGCTGCGGCGGCGGTGCCGGCGCCTGTCCTGCGAGCTGGAGGACGCGCGGGTGCTGGCCGAGAGCCAGCAGAGCCGCAGCCACGAGCTGGAGAAGAGGCAGAAGAAGTAAGGCTGCTGGGAGCGCGTGGAGGGCTCTGGGGTGCTAGAGCAGGAGGGGCGGGGAGTGGGAATGAATAGGGTGGGTAAGAGGGTCTTGGAAGGGCTGATATTTTCGTCTGTTTTGACTGCTGGAGGTTGCGCCACGCCTGGGGGTTATTTTTTCATCCCGTTGCTGTGTGAATTTATCATGGAATCACAGGCTGTTTTGGGTTGGAAGGGACCTAAAAGCTCATCTTGTGCCACTCCCCTGCCATGGGAAGGGACACCTTCAACTAGTCCAGTTTGCTCCAAGCCTTGTCCATCCTGATCTAGGGAGAGGTAACTTGTGTTCCCCCTCCAGGTTTGACCTGCAGTTAGCCCAGGCCCTGGGACAGTCTGCCTTTGAGAAGAGCCTCCGTGAAAAGTTGTCCCAGGAGAACACCAGCATTCGCTGGGAGATGGGTAAACTTCAGCAGAGCTTGGAGGTAAGAGGAGACATCCCACTTTGCTGCGCTATTCCCTGTTTTGGAAACAGCTTTGGGAGCAAAGCCATTACCTTTGCAATTAGAGCAGAGGCAATCAGGAAACTTGATTCCAATTTCTTTTAGCGCAGTTCTGGGAGGCACCTGATGTGTTTAAATACCTTTCTCCTCTGCTAGAGGAAGGGCCGTTGCTATGTATAAGTGATCCCCATCTCATGATTTAGCTCACCAGGCCCACCTCCACTGTCACTGAAGTCACTTGTGCTCTTCCTCACACCCCTACCCGCACTCTCACCTGTGGGAAGCTGCCAGTCTGTGTCCCATGGGATGGTGCTGCATCAGGTGCCATCAAGACCCTCTGATCATCGACCTGATGATGGCAGGGGCATGGCTGTGGGGGTGGGGGGAGCCTGCAAGACTGCTGCCAGCACCCCCAGGCAGCAGGGACTGTGGGGAACCCACAGGGAGGACACCCACTGGAGTGGGAAGATGAGCTCAGGATCCAGAGGGAAAGGTGTGCTCAGGGCTCATGGTGGGGATAGGGCTCTCAGTGCGGGGAAGGGGCTGCCCACCACTCACTGCTACTCCAGGGGGTTTGGATGATGTTGTTGGGAATGCTGTGGGTTCTAAGAGTAGGGTGTGAGTGCCAGGCCCCACTACTGTGTCCGGGTTCTGACCCCCTGCTCTGCCTGGCCGAGCAGCAGAAGGAGGCAGAGGTGGCCAGCCTGGCACAGCGGGCAGCTGTGCTGGCCAGCCGGGTGCAGGAGCTCAGCACCGCCGGTGCCACGGACACCAGTGCTGTGCCTGCGCTCAAGAAGCAGCTCTGGGACCTGGAGGGCAGTGCTGCTGAGCAGAAGAAGGAGCTGGAGCGACAAACAGCTGCTGTTGATCACCTGGAGCAGGTAATGTGGGGCTGGGTGTGCCTGGAGTGTCCACCCCCACCATGAGCATTGAGCCCAGACCAACACCATCCTCATCCCTTCGGGGCTGAGTGTTACCACTGTGCATCGTCTCTGGGTCTTTCAGCTTCACGAGAGGCTGGAGCTGGAGATTGAGCGGATGAAGCAGATCCACCAGAAGGAGCTGGAGGACAAGGATGAGGAGCTGGAGGACGTGCGGCAGTCCTGCCAGAAGAGAGTAGGTCCTCACTGGGTGTTGGGACAATGCTGGGCGCTCCCCAGAGCTCCCCATGTGCTCGGTGCAGAGAAGGAGCTATTCCAGGGGTCTGTCCACCTCAGGAAGTCTCGAGGTGCTGATTTCCCACCACCAACCCAACATGAGCCTTGGTCACATCCCAGGTGTGCAGGTTAGGCTTTGGGTCAGGCACGAGTCCCTGCCACACTGGAGGGGCTGTTGGGGGCAGTGTGCAAGAGCCATGTGTGATGCAGAACACAGACACACTGCTCCTGGTAACTCCAGAGTCATGCCAAGGGCACCAACTCCAAGGTTTCATGTTTGGTGATAATTTACAGAAAATACCATTTCCACAAGGCCATGAGGTCAGTGGGTGCAAACACGAATTCCAGAACTTCAGTGACAGCCCTTGGGCATGTCTGAGTGTGCCTCACAGGCAGCATGGCTCAAATAGCCCATCCCATCTCCCAAAGTCCTGCAGGCTCCTGGACTAATTCCCCTCTTCTGCACTTGCGCTTCCGGGGGGCAGGTGCTCCAGGGGACACGGCCCATTCCTGGTTCCCAGTGCTGGGTGGAGTGGGAGACCTCGATGTACCCCCTCTCCTGGGGGCTGCCAGGTCCTCACCATGGTAGTGGCTGTGCCCTGCTGGGACATGGGGCTTTTGGGGGCTGGCTGGGATTTGAGCGTGGCTGGGGTTTCTCACACCCACAGCTCCGGCAGCTGGAGATGCAGCTGGAACAGGAGTATGAGGAGAAGCAGGTGGTGCTACAGGAGAAGCAGGATCTGGAAGGGCTCATTGGCACCTTGTGTGAACAGGTAAGAGGACGGTGCCTGTCCTAGGGGCTGCTTTGTGGGCCATGTCCTGGCGAAAAACACTGCTTATAAAAATGGGAGTGGGAATGCACAAGTGCAGACGGAGCAACAGCCTGGTTGTTGATGCATGTGCAGCTGTGCAGGATGCTCTTGGCCCTCACATCTCCCAAATGCCACCCAGCAGAGCAGCAGTGTGTGCTGCAGCAGCACTGAGATCTGGGGGCTTTGGGACTGCAGGGATCACACAGGAGCCACATGGTCCCTCTAAGGACCTGCAGAGGGGAACTGTTCCCTTTTGTACAGGAGAATTTCTAAGCAGGGGGAGGCATCTGCTTTCTGCTGGTGTTTTCAGGAGAGTCAAACTAGCCACGTCTAACGCTGGAGTGCATCTAATTGCCTAGAAAAGCAGTTTATCCAATCCTGCTCTTTGCAGAGGAATTCTATCCCAGCCACATTTGTTGAACAAATACTTTCTCCCTCTCTGATGTGTCTGTGGCAGCAATTGAAGTGCAGGTGATGGGAAAGCACACGCAGCTGCTCCGTGTTCAACCAGCAGGTGAGGGGCTGAATTCAGCCTCCTTGAGCAGCGTTTATTGGCTTGGGCATCCCTTGGCATCACCCGGAGGTCATCACGGTGCTCTAGTGACTGAGTGAGGTCCCAGCTGGCCCTTCCCTGGGGCCCTGTGCTGCCAGAGCTGAGGATGTCACCAGCCCAGTGTGTTCAGAGTCACGATCTCAGTGGTGCTGCGCCCCAGGGCTCTCCACAGCCTGGCCCAGAGGGTCTGTCTTATGCTTCCTGCCCACCCCCACACAGCCTTGTCCCAGTGCCACTCACCCTGGCATGGTAATTAAGCACTGTGTCCTCTGGCCATCGGCACAAGCTGGATTTCACCATTTCACAAGCTCTGGCAGTCACATGTCTTCATTAAACGGGATGAATCTGGGAGCTTTGCAGCACTGGAATGGTGGATATATTTCAAGTAGACACAAAGTGGTCTGACGAGGTTTAGCCATAACATCCCCCCAGCTCCTGGCTGAGAAAATGTTTTGGGAACTGTCACAATAAATCGTGCCGTATCAAAGCAGGATATTATTACAACAGTCCAACATGTCCTACTTGTTTGGTGGAGAATGAGATGGATTAGGAAGCAGCAGGAGCTCAAAAGGAAAGGCACCTACTCCCTCCAGGACTGTCCCCAGGTGCTGCCCTGGCAGTCCCCAGTCCCCCAAGGGCAGTAATGGTGTGAGGGGAAGGGGAGATGGAACCATACAGCTGGGAATTGCTGTTGTATGTGTGAGATACTGCAGCCTTGGCAGAGCTATTAAATGAAATCCTGCCTTTGTCACTTAAAAATCCTGAGCTGCAACAGTGGGAGGGGGCAGCTGCTTTCAGCCACAGCACCAAACACCCTCTGGTTTGCAGAGGACAGTTCATTAAAAAGAGAAAAAAACTGCCAACCCAGAAAACTAATTAAGGAAATGGAGTTGCCAATGATTTCTGGTTCCAGCAAATTCCAGCCAGCTCTAAACCAGGCTACAAGGTCAAATCTATGCAGTTCATTTCAGCCAGTGAACAGAAAATAGGAGAAGGGGTTTGAAGCGAGAGCCGTGGAAAACAGCCTAAATGGAAAATACTCTTATACTTCAATTAGGCTGAAATCAAGTGCTGAAACCATGTCCCTGTTTATTTGGTGTTTTTCTAATTCCTTTATCCCTGTAACTGTGGTTGCTCTCAGCTCGAGGGGAAAGCACAGAGGGTGGGGGTTTTTAAGGTGCTTCCTGCAGTTGTGTGGCCAGGCTGCCCCTCTGGCCACAGGGGTGGTCACTGAGCAGGGATGGGGCTGATGGGAAACAGGGCTGGGCAAATGTTTTCAGAGGAACAGTTTTTTGGTGGGTAAAAATGTGGTATTTTGGTGGAATCTGCTACTCTAAATGTTCACAAAATTTATTTGCTCCCTTTCGTTGAACTATTAAATTATTTTTATTTGAAAGAGGTGATGGAGTCACCATCTCTGGAGGCGTTCAAGAAGTGACTGGATGTGGCACTCAGTGCTCTGGTCTAGCTGATGAGGTGGTGATGGGTCAAAGGTTGGACTAGATGATCCTGGAGGTCTTTTCCAACCTAAATTATTCCATGATTCTGTGATTCTGTGATTCTATGAAAATGGTAATATTTATACATAGATATTTAATATGTTCTTGCATCATGACCTCAGCATGACCAAAATGTTCTTACATTGTGTGAGGAATGCCTTGGGGTGTGATGAGAGGTTCTGATGGAGGTGAAGGGCTCAGGCCACCCTCTGTCCCCTCCCCAGATCGGCCACCGTGACTTCGACGTGGAGAAGCGGCTGCGGCGGGACCTGCGCCGGACACGCGCCCTCCTCGCCGACGTGCAGCTGCTGGTGGCTGCCCCCGCGGAGCCCGGTGCCAGCTCCCAGGAGCTGGAGCTCCTGCGCAAGCAGGTAGGGACCTTTGGGTGAGCAGGGAAGCCACAAGGAATATTTCCAGCTCTCCTGCTTTGAGTCTCACGCGGAGTGAGCAGTGACGCTGCGAGCATCGCCCACCCAGAGGGTGCGGTGCCTCACACACTTCCGAGGCCTCCTTGGAAGGAGCACTTCCACATAATTAAGTCAACAGTGTTTAAGTGTTTTTCCCTTTTTTCCTGTTAATTACCTCCTGTTTGGTGTTTGTCTCTACGCGCTGGGCTGGGGCGGTGTTGCCATAGGGATGCTGTGAGCAGGAGCAGGGATTGCACTGGATTTGCTGTAGTTTGAGCAGATTCCCTATGTTCAGTGGTGCTGAGTGAGCAGCTGCTGAGCAGCTACAGGTGTGTGCCAGCTTGTGCTCACCAGACCAGGGATAACCCCAGCGTGAGCTCAGGGTGTCGCAGAGTGCCCTGCCATGGACAGGGGTCCCTTGGAGCTGTCCACCCCAGGCTGACCGTGGACGTGCATCCCACAGTGCTGAGGAGGGGCTGAGCTAACGATGCCAGTCCTCCGATACCGCTCAGTAATTAATCTGTACTGTACATTTCCCCTGGAAACAAACTAATCGGGAGGCATGAGTGATTCCAGCAGCATCCAAATATAATTGGGATGGTAGTTCTGCATAAATAACAGCTGTGAGCAGCAGCTGTTCCCACCTGTGCCGAGGGAGAAGGGGAAGGTGAGCTCAGCCTGACGGAGCCAGCAATGTATCCTTGTCCATGACCAAGCCCATGTCTGTGCCCATGCCCATGTTCGTGTCCATGCTTGTGTCCATTACCTGACTATCCAGGGCAGGGGATGGCCATGGCCAGGACAGGCAGTGGGAATGGTCATTTTTGGCAGTCACGTATTCTCTCTTATTGACCCAGTGCTGTAATGCTGCACTTCATAAGTCCCTCAGTGTTTCCCAAATCCCACTTTGGGGCTGGAGAGGTTGTACCACTCCTGTTTTTTCCCAGCCCCTGGTGCTCTTAATGGGGCAGGGCCCTGTGCTCAGCTCCCTTCCATATGCTGATCCAAGGGACTAGCAGCGGTGCTGGGATGCTCACTCTGCCCAGGGAGTGTGGCCATTCCCATGGTATCCAGTCCCATCTTACTGGGGGAACAATGCATTTGGGCAAGGTGAAGGATTTAGAGAATAGAGTCCTATGAGGAGCGGTTGACAGAGCTGGGGGGGCTCAGTCTGGAGAAAAGGAGGCTCATGAGGGACCTTCTGGCTCTCTGCAACTCCCTGACAGGACGGGGGAGCCAGGTGGGGGTCAGGCTCTGCTCCCAGGGAACAAGGGACAGGATGAGAAGAATCAGCTTCAAGCTGTGCCAAGGGAGGTTCAGGTTGGACATCAGGAGGATTTTCTTCTTGGAAAGGGTTGTCAAACACTGAAAGGGGCTGCCCAGGGAGGTGATGGAGTCCCCATCCCTGGAGGGGTTCAAGGAATGACTGGACGTGGCACTCAGTGCTCTGGGCTGGGTGACAAGGTAGGGATCAATCACCAGTTGGACTCGATCCCAGAGGTCTTTTCCAACCTCAGTGATTCTGTGATTTTGTGATTTTTGGTCCCTGCGTAGCCCAGTCCCCACAGCAAGGCAGGCTTGGGCAGGAGGTCACTTTCTCTTGCCTTGGTTCCTCATGGTCCCTCCCTGACTCAGCTGTCTTGTATTTGGAGGCAAGTGAACAGCCTTAATTTTGGGGATGTGGAGTTTTTGCTGTGCCACCAACACCAAGAGTCTGCATGTGTTAAACATGCCACATGATTATTCTGTCCTTTAAATTTAAACAATTTCTAATGGCATTCATGACGACTTTCTCAAAAGCCAGTGCATCCTACCACCGCCCACGGACCTCCACAAGGAGAAAAGCGTCGCTAAAATGCTACACTTCCGTTAATCAAAATCCATATGGCTGGAAGTACAGCATTGTTTCTTAATAAGGCTCAGGCATCCATTTTACGCAGGTATTTAACAGATGGTGTTCACAGCAAACTAATGTTGTTCTGAAGTTCATACATTATGCATTTTTGGGGGGAATTTCAATTTATTCTTCCCAAGTGGGAAAATTCCATTACACAAAGTGCATTGGAAGCTGGTGTTTAATGAGAGGTCTTGGAGATGTGTTTCTCTCTGATTAGAATATGAGGAGTTTTGGTGAGGTCATGGCAGGGGAGAGGCCAGTCTGGATGCAGTTGCTTCTAGAGGAGCCCCAAACTGGGTGGGAAAGCCCTTG
This sequence comes from Cephalopterus ornatus, assembly GCA_013396775.1. Lineage (NCBI taxonomy): Eukaryota > Metazoa > Chordata > Aves > Passeriformes > Cotingidae > Cephalopterus > Cephalopterus ornatus. The sequence goes on from VZRE01014863.1 coordinate 840,086, forward strand.
GCCATAAAACCAGGGATCAATCCAATTGGTGTCTTCAACTCATCCCAGCAAAACACAGGGGGTATTATTCTGCTGGTGGCAGAAAGTTCTTCCCTCTCTAGTGGAAGGTGTCAATGACCTCCCACAGTAGAGGGAAATGAGCCAAAGATTGCTCCAGTTATAACCATTTAATGATTTCCCTTTTTTTGAGGAAGAGAGTTTAAAAAAGAGAAGTAAACCCTGGAAAAATAGCCTAAAGTGCCCAAGCTCTTGCCGTGGTGTGCAGTGGCTCCTGTTGCTCTCGGGAGCTCCAGACGGAAACCAGGACCCGGCATAGGAAATGAGCAGTGAGCAGAGGGGTTCGGTTTTCTTTTTCGTAAAGAAAAGAAAGAAACCCCAGGGAGCAGGGGAAGGAACTGGATGTTCAGGTACAGCCTACGTAAACTCCTCCATCCTGGTAGGGGAGAGTTTTAGGGGGACGGCGCTGCAGCTTCCAGATGTTTGCAGCCCATTGAAGATCATTGTGATCTTAATGGCTGAGCTGTAAAACCCGAGAGCAAATTAGCATTTATAAATGTGATCTTCCATGTGTATTTGCAAATGCAATTTACACCACATGAAAAGCCCATTTGCAAACCCCGAATCATGAATTGCTCTAATCAGGAATTACATGTAATTCACATAATTTTGCAAATTAATGATCCCAGCTCTACATCCCAGAGGCAGAGGGTGGATGTGCTGTGGAGGCCTGTCTGCCATGCTCACCAGGATGGACAGAAGTGTTGGGATCTGTGGTGAGATGTGTTAGGACCTGTCAAGGAAGCCTTGTTTTCCCTGTCAACCAGGAGCAGACAGGCTGAAGAGCAGCACAAGTTTAGAAGGTCAAGATTCCATGTGTTTTACCAGGGAAAAATGCTCCAGGGAAGTGGGAATAGACATGGCTGTATGGCATGGGGACAGCATCATCAGTGATGATTTCCCAACCCTAATTTTTCCCAGCTGGAAGAGAGTGAAGCAAAGTGTGCAGAGGCCCAGAGGAACCAGCAGACAGCGGCCCTGGAGCTGGAGAATTTGCACACGGAGATGGAGACCCTCAGCAGAAGCAAGACCCTGGTGGGTTCCTGGAGATGTGGCCATGGCAGGGGAGGTAGGAGGGCACAGTCCCCCCTCCTTGGGTTTGGCAGCAATCAGCAGCTGGTTTGTTAAGTCAGCAACTACCAGCATGTTTAGTAAATCACCTCAGCATATTTACTACATCGCCAAGTATATATACTGAATGTCCGAGCATATTTACTAAATCTCTGAGGATATCCACTAAATCACCCAGACTGTTTGGGAACAACAGCCCCCAGGTGGTTTAATGGGTGGATAGAATTACTACAGTAGCTCAGCTACCCACAGTTCTGCTCTGCAGATACACAGGAGCTCCCATTGCCTTTCCGGTGGGTAGGAGGCTGTTGGCAGCGTGTCCCAGAGGACACTGCAGCCTGGGTGGTGGGTGGGTTCCCTGTGGGACGTGTGAGACAGTGGTCTGGTGCATCCTCCTGCAGGTGGATGAGCAGCTGTTCCAGCTGCAGCACGAGAGAGCTGATCTCCTGAAGCGTATCGATGAGGACCAGGAAGACCTGAATGAGCTCATGGAAAAGCACAAGGCTCTGATCGCCCAGGTAGGAGCTGGCACAAAAACCCCCTGAGCCTGGCACAGAGCAGTCTGTGGTCCCTGTGGGTGCACAGCAGGGTGGGAACCTCAGGATACAGATGCAGTGATGAGGAAGGGACAGCTCATGGCTCTGGCTCCTCTCACTTGTAGTTTTGAGTCTCTTTTCAAGAGATGTCTTGGCTTTAGTTTCAATAGTTGTGGAATCCTAAAGCTGCCCTTCTGGATCCTTTTTTTATTCTTTCTTTCACTGCTTTCTCATGTTGAGACTTACTGTGCTATATCCAGACTATGTCAGGCTCTCCCAAAGGATTGTACTGGGAGCTGAGGGACCACAAAGCTCCCACAGGCACAGGGGCAGGCCAGCCAGACTGACAATTCACAGTCTAGTGCCCATGGCAGTGGTGTTATGGGTCCAGGAGTCTGTATCTGAAAGGGCCCTGTGGACAGAGATGACCTTCACAACATGGTTTCTGTCCTGATCTGCAAATACTTGTTTCAAAAATTAGGAAAGCTGCACTGAGTTGGGAGAATGAAGCTCTTGCAGTGCAGTCCAGGTGTAGCTCCCTGTGTTGGTGGTAGGAGGTGGCACGAGCCAGACCCCCGCTCTGAGCCAGGTTCCGCTCCTACTGCTCCCGCTGCCAACTTTCTCTTTCTGCAGTCGGCAACAGACATCGCTCAGATCCGGGAACTGCAGACGCAGGTGGAGGATGTGAAGAAAGAAAAGCAGAGCCTGCAGGAGAAGGTAATTCCTGCCCAACCTGTAGCACCCAGAGCTGAGGAGTGGGACCATCCCGGTATCTGATGACATCTGGGTCCAGCACATCATCTGTGCCAGCTGTGGATGCCATGCTCTGGTCTGAAATGAGATCAAGTGTCTGTCTGGGTGGCACAAAGCCACTTCTTCTCTGTGATGCGGTCAGGTGCCTCTACTCCTTCTGATGGGCTGTGAATGCCCTCGAGAGCAGCATGGTGCTGCTGGGTGCCCACAGCCCTCGGGACAGGATGGGGCCAGGGCAGGCTGTGGGGCTTTGCCAGCAATGGCCCTGAGCTTTCATGCCAAAGCTCTTGGGATTCAGAGCCCCACTTGTCCCTCCTGAGCTGTTGGTGCTGCAGCTGGAATAGAGCTGACCCCAGTGCAGGGCTGGCCCTGGGTGGACACCAGTGGGGGCTGCACTCTCTCATCTCTGCGACTGTGCCAACCCTACTGGAGTGATGGATTTAATTTTAAACACATGAGTAATCCCATTAAGTTAAGTGCTTTATTGGAGCGTAGCTAAGCTGCCCAGGAATCAGAAGCAGGGCTCGCTCCCTCCGAGGCAGAGCGGGTGGTGCTTTAGAGATAGGCCGGATAAAAGAAGACAAATTCCCGTAGTTCTAGGTCAAATTCAAAATCTGAACCCGAATTGTACCAGGATCACTAAAAGGGCAGTTTCCTTTGGAGATCTCAGTGTAACAGTTGAGGATACAGCTCGGCCCAGGCAGCTTTCCACATAGATTGTGAATTTTTACGCCTGCTGTCCTCAAAGAGTGTGTGAGATGAGAAAAGCAAAGGAGACCCAGACACATGTCACTTGCCAGCAGATTTTTCATTCAAAAATACCCGTTGGTGTCAGGCCTGTGCTGTGTGGCTTTAACAGCAGGGAATCCTTTGGGAAGCGAAGGCAACGCTTTGCTGTGGTGCTGTTACCTCAGGGTCACGAGAGGCCCCCAGTGCATGTGGGGGACTGGTGAGGAATCCAGGAGAGGGCTGGGGAGATGTTTGCATGGCCAGGGGCCGGGAGGTGCTAACAGAGCCCATGCTCACCCAGCTGCAGGCAGCGCAGGCGAGAGCGGCGCAGCTGGAGCAGTGCCCGGCCGAGCGCTCCATCGTCAGCCGGCAGGAAGCCCGGATACGCGACCTGGAGAGCCAGCTGGACTTCCAGGCTGTGCAGATGAAGCGCTTTGAGGTACGTCCTCCTCACCTTTGCTTGTAAAAGGCAGGCACAGCGATGCTGCCACCACCCTGGCTTTGGGGAAGGAAGCACCTGGGAAGGGCTGTGGAGGGACAGGTGGGAGCTGCAGACAGTCCATGTGGTTCATGGCACTGCTGTTATCTCTGTGTGCTTTGCTGTGGGGTTTATTGACAGTCAACACTGGCTTGATGCTTGTGGAGAGCTTTCTAACACCTCACCTCCACCCCGCTTGCTTCACCTGGCACCCCAGGTGCTGGTGCTGCGCTTGCGAGACAGCATCATCAAGATGGGAGAGGAGCTGGAGAAGGCGGCCGAGTCGGAGGCACGGGAGAAGGAGAACACCAGGTACTACCAGAGGAGGATGGAGGAGATGAAAGCTGACATGGATGAGCTGGTGCAGAGGGAGCTGGAGTCCAGCCGCCGGCGTGTGGAGCTGGTAAGGGGGTGCTGCTCCTGGGGACTTGGGAAGTCCCATGGCCATGGGGGGGATTGCTTCTGCTCTAGGGTACCCTGATGTGACCCCAGATTGTTCTGAGAGCCCCAGAAATATATTTTCTGTGTGGTGCTATGCGTATTCTAAGTTTGGGGATAGAGCTGACTCCTCTGCAGGCACACTGTTGGTCCTGGGCTACTCCAGAGCTTGGAGGAACAGAGAATCGCCTTATATCCCTCCACAGCCCCAAACTGTTGAACCAAAGCTGTCCTTGAGGCCCCTCATGTTCCCTTTCTCCGTGGCTGGGTTGGCAGCCTATGCAGTCCCTCTGCTCCGTGTTTTGGTTTTTTTTGGGAAGGAGTTGGCTTTGCCTGTTCCGCTCGAAGAAATGCAGTTCACGTGTAGATGTGGCACTTGGGGACATGTTTTAGTGATGGCCTTGGCAGTGCTGGGGGAATGGTTGAACTTGATGATCTTAGAGGTGTTTCTAACCTGAATGAATCTGTGATTCTAAGTTGCTCAGATCATTCCTGCACCTCCTCATGCTGGTTTCCCTCAGGCAGAACCACAGTGGATAGGAAGTGCCCCATCCTCCTGCCAGTCCCCCACATGCCACATGCTGATTGTGGGGCTCAGTGTACTGGGGCTCAGGGCTCAGTGCCAGCTCCTCACAGCGCTCCTGGCTTTGCCAAACCCACCCCCCTGCGTCATGGTGGTGGCTCAGATGGTGCCAACCAGCAGCTAAACCCACTCTGAGAGAGCAGAGCCTCAGCTGGGTTTGGAGAGCAGCAAAAATAGGTTCACCTTCACTTTACAGCCCCTTACCAGCATCTCTTTTCACGTTGTTTCTTCCAGTAATCCAAGGGAAAGCCTTGCTCCTGAGCAGTAATTGAAAGATATTGCAGTTCTGCTGCCAGTGGGGCCAAATCAGGAGCAGTTATCTTATCAATGATCTTTTATTTAACAATCAAGGAGATTTCAGCATTTATTCCACCTCGAGGCTGCCAGCCTTCCTGAGGGGAATGGTGCGAATCATTCCCAATCCCTTGCCTGTGCCAGGGACAGGCTTTGTCCTTGCTCTGCCAGGCTGAGCCCTGTGTTCTGGCACACTGAACCCTGTGCTGGCACACCACTCCGGCTGCCGGGACACCCTTTCCTGGGCATGGATCAAGGTTAGAGTCGTGCAGCCACGGATGCTCTGCAGAGCCAGGAGGTGTTGGAGTGAGAGGCTCTGGGTGCCCCTGGGGTGCTGCAGGCACGCTGGGCTCCTTGGGCCGCAGGGCTCCCTGATCCTGCTGTTTTCCCTGTGGGATTGAGGGAGCCATGGCTGCGGTTGCTGTGTTGACTGGGTGTTTGTTGCAGCTTTGTTGGAAGCACAGTGTTTGGAACACAGATGTGCTGGCTGTTAGGTGGGTTCTTTTCACTGTGTTTTTGGGTTTGTGCCGATATTTTGGGAAGCTTTTTGGATGTTTCATATGGGGATGTGGGTGATGGGTGAAGCAATATACTTGGACTTCTTAGCACTCTCCTGTTCCCCCAAATGAAGTGAGCAAAGAGGTCTGAAAGGGATTTTATAGGCACCTCCCTCAAATAAGATGCAAAACTCCATAAACAGCTGAACTTGTATCTGCAGGAGGAAGGAGCCAGCAAGCCCTGCAGCGCGTGGGCTCCCCCAGACACACCATACCATCCCAGTTTTTCCTGGCTGGCTGATCAGAGTGACTGCTCCATAAGAACAGACTCCATGTGCACGGCAACACCAGAGCCAAGGGCTGCTGTGACTTTCCCGGGAGCAGAGGCATCCCCCAGACTGTGTGTCCTCTTAACAGCACTTAAATAAAACATGGGGCAGAGCTGTGATCGTGGAGCCCGGCCGTGCTTGTCGGGAGCCTGCCGGGGAGCATCAATAGTTAATAGAAAGCCACTTAGGGCTCTGCTCCTGCTAAATCCCCCATCAATTATAAATCCAGCATGAATTATTCACTTGACATTACTTAAGTCATGGTCTGCACCTAACAATTTTTTTTAATTTATTTAAATACACAGTGGCAAGGTTGTGGACTTGCCATGCACTGTTGAGGTTTAAGGGGTGTGTTGAAGGGACAAGTCCTTTGCAAAGACTGAGTTATGAATCCTGTCTTGTTTCCTGGAGTCCTAAGAGCTGCTGCCTGGATAGGTATATATGTGGTATCTATATACCACATACAAAATAAAAGGTATTTTGTTCTCACAGCTCCAATTTATTAATGGTCGAGGCACTGGAAAATCCCATGCCACCATCCCCACACCCCCAGCCAGGATCAGGGCGGTTATTTCCATCTCTCCCTTGTTTTCTACCCAGCTTTGGGCAGTTGGAAGGCAGACTTGTGCCATTCAGCAGGGAATATCCAGGGAGGAGCAGGGAAGGGAGCTGGAGAGCTGGCTTCCAGGCAGAAGGCTTTGCCTTATAAATTTTGTAAGAAGGATGGATTCTGAACACTTTCCAAGTCTGGTGCCATCGCAGCGAGGGAGGCTTGGTTTGTAACAAATGGTACTTGGCCCTGCTTGTCTCTGTCTTTGCTCTGGTTGCACATACTGGGTTTCCTCCCTGGAGCTGTAGCTTCTATTCCCAATAAAATCTGGATCCCAGCCTGCAATAGCTCCTTGTTTCTCAGCTGCTGTGCTGACACCCAGAGCTTGACAGGCCAGACCCAGCCACCTGCTCTCCTTGGGCTGCAGCAGACACTGAGCCATGGTGAGGAGTGAGAGATTGATTTTCAACTTGGAGTTAATCCCGAGGAGTTTAAAACAAGCCCTGTTCTCTGGGCTCATAGTGTGTGCAGATGCGCTCGAGCCTGCCCCCGTACAAGTGTCCCCTGGTGAAGCTGCAGTGCTGGGAAGGATGGAGCAGAGGCTGGAAAGGATGAAGCAGAGGCTGGGAAAGACGGAGAAGGGCTGAGACCGGGCATGGGGGCAGGGTGTGGGCAATGAGCTGTTGTCACAGCAGCTGGGACCAGCCACCATATGGGGGTTCCCTCCTGAGGCTGCTCGTAGAGTGGGATGGTGCCGGCTGTGCTGCCACTGACTGAACTGCCTGTTCAGCTTGGATTTCATGGGAGAAACCAATCATCTGGACTAGGGGTTCTGGGATGGGACTTGGATGACAACTCTGGAATGTGGTCCAGCCATCGGCAGGCACCCCTGGAGTCCCTCCTGCCTGGACAGGTGCCGCCTTGATGGGATGCCCAGGGAAAAGCAGGGGCTGATCCTGCTGGGATGAAGCCCTGGCTGGCTGAGGCACAATCTAGGGAGACTTACTGTGTCTCCTCTTGCCCCTCTATGCCCACACACAGCTCCATTAACCCTGGAGCCCCTGCCCCTGGCACACCACAGTGAGGGAGGGGGTTACAGGCGCTGTCCTAAAATCAGGTTTCTTTAATGAAGCTGTGAAGTTCATCAGCATAATAATTAACTAATTTTACAGAAAACTGAAGTACAGGTGTGAAGATATTCTTCACAGGTTTGTTTTTTCCCGTAAAAAAAGTGAGACCTCAGTGTAAATAACCTTTTCTTCTGGTTCTTTTGCTGGCAGATCTGTGCGCTGCAGCCCCACTACGGTCACGCTGCGTAACACAACACAGCCTGAGCTTTAGGATTATTTTTTTGTTCCTTTGCAAACTTTAAAGCATTCTTTTTCGTGCTTCCAGTGAACTTTAGAAGCAAAGCGAGAGCTGTTTGTGCCTCCAGCTGGGAATGCCACAGTCCCACCCAGGCAAACCCTCAGCTCCCAGCAGGGTCCCAGCAAGCCCTCTGATGTCTCTTCAGCCCTCAGCCCCCTCCCTGCCTGCTCCTGGGTCTTTCCAGCTGCTCTTTCCTTGAAAAGTTAATGACTTTGACGAAGTGTAACGACAATTATCATCAAAGGCAGCCAGTCCTTAGAGGTGAGGTTGGGTGATGGAGGAGCCAGGAGTGAAAACTCGGCTGTGTATGGGCTAATTAGAGCTGTTGTGATTCTGCTTTGCCTTTAAAGGAGTAAATTCCTTAGGAATCCATCAGCACTGGTGGCTTCTCACACACCAATTATGGTGTGTTATTCCCCCCCCGCCCCTGACTCGAACCTTCAACCGTGCAATTTTTGTCACTTCAAAATCTCTGAAAACCTGCAAGTTAATGACTTAATTAAAAATAATAATGATGGATGAATACTGCAGGTGTACACTAAATTATTCAAAGAAAAGTGATCCAAATTGGACTAATTAGATTATACTTCACTTGAGGTGGATGGGAGCGTGCAAGGGTTGTGTTGTCACAGCAGAACCACAAACAAAAATACAAGGTGGTGACAAGGACGCAGCCCCGGATGCTCTGTGGTGCCAGCCTGGGCATCCCTTAGAATCCCACAAATCATTTCCCTGCTGATTTTGGTTATCTCCTTTTAACTTCTCTTCAAATGCTTCTGTGGCAAAATTAGTTGGAAAAAACCTCCTAAGAAAAACAGGGTGTAGGAATCCTTTTCCAGACAAGCAATGAAAGCAAAGCCAGGATGAGGAGAGGTGGGGGAAGGGAAGGGAGCTGCTGACTGAGATGTCCCCTATCTCCCTGTGTCCTGGTGGGCTGCCAGCCAGTGCCCCTTGTGCTGCCCCAGCTGCAGAGGCCTTGAGCATCTCTTCCTGGCTGTTGGAAAGGTTGGATTGCAAACGGCAGGAGGAAGCTGCAATGATGTTCAGGGAGGTGGTGGAAAGAGGGGTCTCACCTGCCAGCTGTGCAGGGGCAGGGCAGGGTGGCAGCCCACCCACATCTCCTCCTGTCCTGGCTGACTGTCCTTGCTGGTGCAGAGCCTGCTCTTGCCTTGATCTCTCCTGCTGTGGCTCTGGGTTTGGTGACAGCCCTGCTGCTGAACTGTGCCGGTGGCAGGGTGCCACGGTGTCGGGATGCCAGGGACTCTGTTCCTTGGCTTTCTCTTGTCTGGATTTCCACAAAGTGTCAGTGATATTTCTCCTTTACAGCAAATCTCCTCCTTTCCCACTGTCCCTGCAGTGGGAGTGGGTGGTGCTGGGAGGGGTCAGGGTGCTGCAGGGCTTTTGAGCAGGATGGGTGCAGAGGGTCCGTATGAACCACAGGGAAAGGCATCCAGCAGGCTAGACCTGCTGCTGAGCACTCGGCTGTGTCACTCACAGTAGGAGTTAATGATTTTTGCAGTTTAGCTCGTGTTGTCATGGTCCTTCCATCAGGGATGTGCAAGCAGCCTCCTCCTGTGAGCCTGCGGGCGGGGTCACTAGTCCGGCTGTGAGCAGCAGCTCTGTGTGGGTTTGCTGTGTGCTGGCCACGGCCGAGCAAGCTTCTGTCTCCCTTGTCTTGGGAGATCCTTTAATCCAGGCCCCCGTCAGTAGGAATCAACCTCAGCCTTCTAAAATCACAGCTTCTGACCTGCCAGTGGGACGGTGCCGCTGGGGTTCGGGAGTCCTGTGCTCTGGGGCGGCCTGTCCACCAATGTGAATGGGAGGATCTGTTTTGGAAATGTATTCGGAACCAGGCAGAACACATATTTTATTTATTGGCTATAAAATATACATCAGCCGGAGGTTCTGAGCTGGTCAGGCTGGTCCTGCTGTGTGTGACTGACTGGTTTGGTGGAAGGAGCCAGAGTTGCTGTTGCCAACAGGGATTTAACAGCAGAGGATGCTCTTTCCAGCCCCCTGGTCAAGCTGCAGCTCTGTTTGCTCAATATTATGAATTTTCTCAATAAATGTATTTTCCCCTTTATTTGCCCCCATTTCCTGCTCAGAGGAAACAAGCAGCCAGCACTGCCCTGCAACTCATCCTGCATGGGAAAGTCAGTGCTCAGCCCAGGAACTGTAGGAAGAGGGAAATGCTTCTCGGATTTACATTTAGATTGAAACAACGTGTGTCAAAGGTGTCTAACAGCTCCCTGAGTGCCAGGGGCCTGATGCTGGGACCAGCTTTGTCAGTTTGTGTTATGAAGATGGTATTTTTGCATTTGAAATTGAATTATATTGACATAATTATTCCTTTCCTTGACACATTTTAGGGTACAGAGGATAACATAAAATGCCTCTGTGGATGAGATTTGGGCCAAGTGGGACGTGGGGTTGAACAGTGTGAGATCTTATTAACAAGCAAGTATTTTATTTTCTGGCTCACATTCAAATTGCCACTCAGGTGACCTGTGGGCAGGGCACCCCAGGGTTACCCACAGTCCCCAACATCACCCACTGCCCTGTGCATCCCCCTCCCAAGGCCACCAGTGTGGGTGCCACAGACTGTGGATGCCCAAGGACATCCCCGGGGGGAGCCAGGCTGGAGCCCCAGCTCAGCAGCATCAGCGCCGTGGTGGTCCCTTTTCTCCCATGGCTGTCATGCAGGAGGTAACGAGGTCGGGGGGGCCCCACAGGGACACACTGTTTGCTGCTCCCACAACGAGCCCTGGAGGATTTTGTTTGTCAGTGGCTGGGGAAAGCAGGGTGGGGTGCTGGGGGAGGGGTGCTGCTGTGTGTCCGGCTGCCTCCCTGCCCATCTCTGTCAGGTTAATAAGAGCAGAACGGAAGAGAGGAATTAAATGCAGCCACTGAACTATATTTAATTTGCACCGTATCCTGGAGCCAAGGAGCAGGTTTAATAGAGGCTCTTATCAGCCTGTGGAGGGGCTGAGCTCTTTATCTGGTGGTTATTTCACTGCCTGATCCTGCAGTCCCAAATAGCTGAGCACAGGCACATGGGCACCTGGAGCCTGGGGCTCTGTCCCCTTGGGCTTTTCTCCTCTTGGAGGTTGGTGTTTCACTGCATGCCCCATTCTGAGTCCCCGGGATCAGACTCGGTGTGGGAGCATCCCCACTGCCCGTGCCGTGCCATGCCATGCCACTTGGAGCAGTTCCCTTGATGAAATAAGTCCTTTCCACTTTCTGCCTAAGCCAGGAGGGAAGCAGAGAGCTTGGAAGCATGGAGTTTCAGAAAGCTTCTCAGAAACATTCAGGTTTTCACCAATACTGGTGTATTTCCAGAAGCCACTGTGATGCTGTGCAACCCAAACTGGGCTATTTTCTTGCATGTTTTGATGAACTGAGATGCTCTTCCCCTCGGGCCCGTGCGTCCAGTGATTCCAGGACTTCCATTATTTGGTGTGACAGTGTGCCGGCTCCTGCGCCGGGGCCTGTCGCAGCTGCGGTGCAGATCATCCCTCACCTTGTCACCGCCGCGATGGCGATTTCACAGCTGGCAGCTTCAATCACCGCGGATTTGCAGCTCGCACTCCCTCACCCCCTCCCTCTGCTCTGTGATGGCTTAGAAACAGTAGGAAGAGTCCCTTCCTGGCTGGAAGAAGTTGGAACGAGATGAACACAGGGGTGCAGTGCCAAGTTGGCATCCTTGGTGTGCTGCAAGGCCACCCAGCTGTGGGCGATGCTGGGACCAGGAAGCCGTGTGGGTTGTATAAGATTGTAGAATCCTGGAATGGTTTGGGTTGGAAGGGACCTCAAAGATCATCTTTTTCCACCCCCTGCCGTGGGCTGGGACACCTTCCACTAGACCAGGTTGCTCCAAGCCCTGTTCAGCCTGGCCTGGAACACTTCCAGGCCTGGGGCAGCCACAGCTTCTCTGGGCAACTTGTGCCAGGGCCTTACCACCCTCACAGGGAGGGATTTCTTCCCAATATCCTGTCTAACCCTGCCTTCTGTCAGTGTGAAGCCATTCCCCCTTGTCTTGTCACTCCAGGCCCTTGTCCAAAACTCCTCTCCAGCTCTCTTGGAGTTCCGTTAGGCACTGGAAAGAGATGAAATTTGCGTTCCACAAGCCTTTTCAGGTGCTGCAGGGCGCAGTGCGGGTGACAAGCCCTGGCAGGCACAGGGAGCACTGGGTGGGGGGAGCTTTAGTAGACACGCTGCTTGTGGTTTTGGGTGCCGTGTCGGGGTGCAGACACTAACCCACTGCCACCTGTGCAGGAGCAGCAGCTGGCAGAGCTGGCAGAGGTGCGGCAGGTGCTGCAGGCTGATCTGGGCACCTCCATCCGGCGCATCGCAGACCTGCAGGTGGCCCTGGAGGAGCTGCGGTCCAGCGATGAGAGTGATGCTGAGAGGTGAGGAGTGGGGGCCTGTGGGAGGCTGTGGGGGCTGCAGAGAGGCAGGCTCAGCTGCTGTGTGGTGGGGAAGGATGCTGTTCTGGGCAATGCCAGGGTGGCTGTAACTGCATGTCCTTGTCTTCATGTTGTTTTGCTGCAGCAGTACACGTGTATGAACAAAAAACTTAGTGTTAACGGAAGGTTTAATGAAAAAGTTTCACCCTTGAAATCATCCTGTGTGGTCCAGCTTAAACTGAGCAAAAAGGGTGGGAACAGCCCTATTTGCAGTGTGGGTCCCATTGCTGGCAGTGGCGTGTTGCCGTGCAGCAACTGGTGCCCCAGTGCTGAGTTCATTGAGTGAAAATCCTGCTTTTATCAGCCACAAGAGCTGGAGGTGGAACTGAGTGATTGGATAGGGGATTTTGCTAGGAAAAAAATGAGGAAAAATTCCAGTGCATTTTTAAGGTGTTATTTATACAGCCCTCCAATTTTCCCCCCGGCTACATATCTAAAGAGGCATTGTGACAAATGGAGACAAAACAGATAAATGAGTTTAAAAAAATAAAAAGCAGAGGTGTGTTTGTCAGCACGCCGTGAGAGGAGATTTGCTCTGTGTAGTGATTAAACCAGGGAAAGGTGAGATAGAAACCGTGAGCTCACACACTTGCTCCTTCTCAAAAGAAAAGTGATTTCCAGTGCAGCTGATGCACCAGCCGGAGGTGAGAAATGCTTCCCGGCAGGAATGGCAGCTGCTGCAGGAGGAGCTGTGTGTTATGTGTTGGCGTGTTCTGCTCTCTGCCCTTTGCCCTGGGGTTCTGGCTCGGCCGGAGCTGACCCATGCAGGGAGCAGCAAGGGGTCTCCAGCCATTCTGGCCATGCCCTGATCCCTGTGGCACTCCTGCTCTGGCTGTTTTGGGGGTGTTTGCTTGCTCATGGTCCAAACCCTGGTCTGGTCATACCAACTGCCAGAGCAGCAAGTTCTGACACAGTCAGTTTTTTCCCCTCCTCAGCCTTGTGTGGTGGCTTTGGGGAGGCCCCCTGAGCCATTGTTCTCCCGTTGTCCCTTGCAGTGTTCAGACAACGCGGGAGTCGCTGTGCTCCAGGAGAGAGACGTGAGTGAGCCCAGGGAGCTGCTGCTGAGGGGCAGGAGCCTGTGGCTGCTTCTGCTGTGGGTTATGGATTACTGACTGCTGCAGGGATGGGTTACACACCACTGGCTGCTGCAGCCTGCATGGGCAGGCATCACAGTGACATCTGATGTTGTGTGCCCCATGCCCTTTCCCTTTGAGCTCTGTCTCTTATGCCTGTGGGATGCTCTCACTCCTCTGAGCTGGTGCCTTCCCACCTGTGCCTGTAGATCTAGTGGGGTCTCTCCTCTCCCCACAGGGACGCCTGCTCCAGTGTTGGCTCCACACTCAGTCTGGAGCCTGCAGAGAGCATCAAGTCCTGGCCAAGTTCATCCACGGGCTGGACATCCCTGGCAGGTACCAGCATGGCTGGGAGCATTTCGGCACAGTCCATCGGCAGCCGCAGCACCCAGAGCCTGAGGTAAGGGACCCCCAGCCCATCCCATGTGCATGGGGGGTGTTGCAGATGCACTTTCACTGGGCTCCTTCAGGACACGCAAAACAGAGTTCAGGGTTGTGGTGGGACCTGTGGAGTTTAAGGTCAAAACATCAAATCAAGGAAGGCAGTCGCTGCCATGCCATGATCAGTGAAACACCAGATGAAAGTCACTACATCAAAAACATGCTTCAAGCAGTATAATATCCCTTGATGTATTCTCTGGAGATAATTTAAAGAGGCGATGCAGCCTATTTGAGGATTTGTATGCCATATGCTCGCTGTTCCCGGCTGAGGAAGTGGGATGCGTTTCTACAGTTCTAATATCAAATATGTTAATTTTTGGTGGTGATGCTCATAGGCTGTGAGGGAACTGGAGAAGGGCCCAAGCACTCACATGGCCCAACTGCCCCCACCCAGCTCCAGTGGAGACGTCTCAGGGTGCCTGGGCTCAGTGGGTGCTCACATGTCCAGCCCTAATTAGTGCCCATCAGAGGAATACCCCTACCCACACACAAACACCATTTTACAGCCTTCCTCAGCACCACCAAGTCGCAGAGAAACTGTTTTTTTTTGGTTCATGTATGAAGCAATTGCACAGGTTGAATTTTGAAAGGCCACGTAAATCAGGTTCTGGGTGCTATGTCATGGAGGGAGAGAGAGGGGATGGAGGAGGGTGTCAACCTCTTTGAAGACTTGGGAGGGCAGAGATGGAGCAGGGATGGAGCTTTGAACCCTGGGGCAGGGAACAGAGCAGGACTTGTACAAATCTAGAAAGCATTATCCTTGAGAGCATCACCCCCCTGTAGGGAAGATGGAGAAGATGCCAACCATTTGATTTCAGGGCAGGCAGGGCTGGCAGTGCCCCTCTTTGCAGCTCCTGTCGTGCCCCTGCCTGCAGGCTTGAGCTACTCCTGCCTGCAGCCTCTGGCTCAGGGTCTCTGATGCAGCCCTTTCCCAGGGGTGGTGTACTGGGACATGCATCACTGTTTTCCCAGTTTTTGCCCCCATAATCAGGGCAGGTGCCAGGCTGAGGCCAGCACAGCTCATTGCAGCTCCCACCTGCTCCCTGCTCATGTTCAGGTCCGTAGGTAGATTCTCCAAGCTGACAGAGTTTGGTCAGGATTGCAGAGTGCAATTTCATTAGTATTAATCTCCCTGCTCCGATTCTGGTGAGATCTGTCCCCACGGCACCCACAGGCCTTGTACAGGAGAATCACTATTGTCAGAATTAATGTTCTGAAGAGCGAGTCCCCTTGCAGAAAACACCTCCGGTGAGTTGGAGCAGTTTGGAATGGTACAAGGCAGAGTTTAGGAGCATCTGGGCAGGGCAAGGACCTGCAGGGAGATCACAGAATGATGATCTTGGAGGTCTTTTCCAACCTGAATGATTCTGAGATTCTGGGATTCTGTGATAGGCTGGGCTGCCTATGGCCACTGTGAAAGACAAATTGTCCCCAGTCCTGATCACAGTGTGACCATTGTCCTCGGGCCTGGGGGTTGTGAAGGGGCACATTGCAAATCCTGGTGTGGGCGCTGTGTTTGTCTTCAGCTAATCTAAGATGGAAATAGGAGTGAGGGTGTATGAAGTGCAAACAAACAGAGGACGAGACTGGTAAGGTAATAAAAATGAGATCAGGGAAACGAGCTCTTCCTTATTAAGATTCCTTTGTCTTACACAAGCACCCAGTAATGAAAAATGAGTCTTGCTCTCGTTGGCTGCTCAGCACTACATCTGGGGTGTTTGCTGAACAAACAGCTGCCAAGAGCCAGAGGAGAGTGTGGAGGCTGCTACCGCCCATGTGGTTACAGGAGTGAGAGCTTTGATTAACAGAACCTTTAATTCTCTGCTATTTAAATGCTTGTACAGAATGCTGGCCAGCAGAGCTAAGCCTCCATAAATATGACACAGTGCAGGGTTGGAATCAATACAATTTTTTTTATTAAAAAGCCAATTTAAAACTTTATGTATTTATTCTACCCCTTTCCAGGCAGGTCAAGGGTTGTACTGAGATAGTAGGGTTATCCAGAGGTGCAGGCAGGGAGTGAATCCACAGCCCAGGGCTCTGCCTCTCCTCCTGTGACACTGTGGCATCTGCAGCCCTGGCATCACCCCAGCATCACCCTGACATCACCCTGGCATCTCTTCCCATCCCGCCTTAGTTCACAGAACCAGGAATCCTGGTCCCAAGGCTGCTGGGGATCCAACAGGTTTATTTTTAAACACAATTGTGTCAAAAGCAAATCATTACATGGGAAACTGGGAGCTCTTCTGTAGATGACGGTGTGACAAGAAAATCCTTTTCTGACAGAAATTAGGCCAGTGGCTCTTCCCTCCCTGAAATGGAGTTGTCTTGGCTTTATTTATGAGCTCCTAGGAAAAGCAGCTGAGCCACACTTTCAGCCCTGGTCATGTGTTGCAAAGCATGTGTGGATTTTATTGTATAAATTATTTCAACTAGCATAATTGTAATCATGTTAATTGCTATGTAATCGTCGCTAATTATTGTTGTATGTCATTTGCTTTGGTGTAAATGGTGTATTGCAGAGCTTGGTTGGCTTACAGACGCCTCCTGAGTTCGGCATCCGGCCCTGGTTTTGCCTTTGCCTGGGAAAATCATCTTCCCTGAGGATGATGGAGGAGCAGGGCTCTGCTCAGGGCTGGAGCGGGCTCATAGTCCTTCCTTCTGCAGCATCACCCTCCTCCAGGACTGTTAAGGTCTCCCCAGGGTCATTCCGAGTCCTGGGAATTATTGCTGGCACAACTGCCATCCACCAGGGATTTATGGATGAGCAGAGGATGCCACAAAATGGGATAGGACAGTCTTGCACTTGTGCCCTGCCTTGTGAGGAGAATGAGAATCATGAAGACTAGCCATGATTTTGTCATGATGTGTTTTGGTAGCCACCAGGGGTAAAGAAATGAATCACAGAATGGTTTGGGTTCAAAGGAACCTTGAACACCATCCCGTTCCACCCCTCCTTGGACCCCAGGGCTGTGGGGCCTTTGCAGCTGGGCTCGTGCCAGATGTGGAAGCTGGAACAATCCCACCTCTGCAGCTTTCATTCCATTTCAGGCCCTAAAGGTTTTCATAAAAATAGTAACTGTCTGTCATGCTGAACAGGACAATAAATAGTGGTGTGTAACTGTCCATGTTCACAGCCCATTAGTGCTTCTCTCTTTTATCTCAGCTTTAAAACCCAAATAAAAACACTGATACTGGTGTTTAAATTATGAAAGCTGCTCATGCAGCACACAGGTTACAATATTATTTGGAAACGTGCAGAGTGATTGGAGCAATTTTTGTACAATTTCTCAGGGAAGGATTATACCAGCGATTTAAGTACGATGCAATTTAGGATCCTAAATACCAGCATTTTTGAAATGTCTCAAACTATTCATCAGTGATGCAGGGTGGCCCTGAAAGGTGCAGGGATTCAAGGGGATTAAATCCCTGGTTAATCCATTTTTTGTCGAATAATCAAATGGTTTGGGCTGGTTTTATGAGAAGGGAGTGGTGGTGGGTGCCGGGGCAGGTGGGCACCTCTGTGCCCCAGGCTGTGCCGGTGGGTGCCGGGAACCTGGAGCTGCTCCATTCCCCCTTCCATCACATGTTTCCCAGCTGTGGAATTTGTCTTCAGCCCATCTTGGAATGTAAATTATTTCACGGGTCAGCAGAGCCTGGTCCAAGTGCATCCCACGCACTGCCTGGATTATCCACTCTCCCCCCATTCCCATGGCAACACCAACATTCCCGGGGCAGGATGCTTCATTACCAGCGATGTACAACTTGACCGTTGCTCCCACACCTCGGAGGCTGCTGGTCTCCCAGAGCTGGGTTTGTTATTTGGATTCTACTAGTTTGCCTTTTCTCTCTTTTTCCCTCCTCCCTTTTTTCTCAAATTCACATCCCAGCAGACTTCCCATTCAGGCCAGTCCTGGGTTCCCCTTGACTGAGCAATGGGGTACCTGAGACTGGTGATACTGCACTGTGGTGCTGACAGTTGCCAGCAAACAAGTGTAGGTGCTTGGAGAGCGTCATAAAGTGTCCCCTCAGGGGCTTAGTGTCACCAGTGAACCCCAGCCCACGGGTTACTGCAGTCCCTCCCCATCGCTGTGCATCAGTTGCGTGAGGACAGGGACAGGCTACAGAGAAACTCAAGTGGGGTGACCAGTGTGGCTCATCAGGGGTGAATGGAGGTGAATCTCATGTGGTTCCTTTATCAGGCCTTGTCTTGGGGTGAGGTCTCACCCCTTGTCTCAGGCTGAGGTCTCAGCCCTTGTCTTAGGGTGAGATCCCAGCCGCATACATCATGTCTGGCCATCACCCCTCGTTTGATGTGCAGCCCCTGCCAGGTGTTACTGGGCTGTTGCAGTTCAGAACTCCTTGAGCAGCAGCCTGGGTGAAACATGCTCCGCAATAACATTAAGATGCGTCTGGGGTGCACCACGAGCTGGTTTCATAAAATTTTAGTGAATAATCTTTGGCTTTGACAGAAATAAAATAAATCCTACATATTGCTATAATCTGTCAAGAAAAAGGATATTTGGAGGTAAATGTTGGCTTGGCAGAGCTGAAGCCAGACACACCACACACTCTACACTGGGGATTATCCGGGCTGGCTGACCTGGAGTTATTTAAGATAAAATCCTTGGGTGCTGCCCAATGCTGGATGCAGCAGTGAGTTTATTCTGAGACTCCCATGCCAATAGTGGCTTTTCACTGCTCAGCCTTGCCCTTTTTGAATGACATTCCGGTCACTGGGAATCCCACAGACTAAACTAACACCAATTTTTGTTGTTTAGGGTGAGCAGAGACACCAAGGACCCAGTGCTGAGCCTTCCAGTGTCTTCCCGAAGCACTGCCAGACCCAGCGATGCTGCTGATCTGGGGAGGGTGGAGAGTCCCTTGCTCGGGGCTAGAAGACGGGAATATGGAAAACCTGCAGCAGATGACAAGGAGCAGGAAAGCCCGAAAAAGTCTGTGGATAGGATAGGAGAAACATCCCCGTCGGTGCTGCAGCGGGGCGGCTCCCCTGCCCCGGACGGAAGGTTCCCCAGCCCACTCTCTCCGACGGCACCCAGGAGGAGGAGGCTCTCCGTGGCATCGGGGCCGGTGCCCAGCTCGTCGGCCGCCCTCTCCGAGTACGTGGAGGAGCTGCGGCGGCAGCGGGGAGCGGAGGGGGAGCCGGGGCACCCGGCCCTGGGGGAAACCTCTCCCCTCCCCATTTACCGCACCACCGGCGCCGCGGCCCTGCGGCGCTGCAGGGCTGTCCCAGCGGCGGAGGATGTCCTGGGGAAGCTGGACGGGAATCAGCCAGGGGAAAGTGAAGGAACGAGCGCCAGCCTCCCGCGCTCCTCCAGCCTGCGGAGCATGGCCTCGGAGCCGGCCGAGCCCTCACGCTCCCCAGTGCTGAAAAGGGCATCCAAGTTCGGCTCCTACGACTCCCTCCTGCAAACCCTGGACAGCTCCGGCCGCCGGCCGAGCTCTCCAGCTGCCGGGATGGAGGGGCCGGGCACGCTGCGGCCGAGCTCCTGGAGGAGCTGCCTGGAGCCGTCGCTGGAGGATGTGGAGTTGGAAAAGGGCTCTGAGGGAGTCCTGAGCTCACTGTCCAGTGACGGGCTGGGAGAGGGGAAGGGGAGCGACCCATTCAGCTGGCGAATACCCACCCTCAACTACGAGAGGAGAACCAAGGTCGACTTTGACGACTTCCTCCCAGCCATTCGCAAATCCCGCTCCACCAGCAGCCTGGCCAAGTCCAGGAAGGACAGAAGGGACGGCCACCGGCCCCTCACCGTCCGCTTCGAGGATGAGGCCATAGCGGGCAGTTTGGAGTCCTCCGAGACCAAGGGCACAGCCAAACGCAGCCCGGCCCCTCGGGAAGACCCTGGAGATCTCTCTGACTCCTCCTCATCCGCTGGTTCCCTCCTTTCCTCCCGGAGTGCCGACAGCATCAAGTGTCGGCCGCAGCCCCAAAGAGGGAATGGGGAGGGGTCCAGTGGCAAAGCCGTCACCCAGGGCAGTGGGACAAGCCACCGCGCCGAGGCCGAGGGAAAGGAAGACGACGTCAGCAGCATCATGAAGAAGTACCTGGGTAAAGACTAAGGTAACTGTGCTGAGCCACTGCCTGGCACTAGCTCAGGGCAGCGGGGGACAGGTTTGGGCTCTTGGCCCTGAGCTGCTGCCCCCGCACTGATGTGGGGGAGTGTGTGGGAGCAGGGTCCCAATGCTCCTCCCAGCATGTCAGAGCATCCCAGGGCATGGGAGGCTTCAGCCTTGCTGCCAGGATGTCCCATGGGCTGTGTGGCACTGGGACTGTCCACACCTTGCCCACTCTTTGGCACCTTCAGAGCTGCAAGGGGGAGGGCAATGGGGATACTGCCAGTGCCAGAGACAGCCCCAAGAGCTGGCCACAGCACCACCTCTGAATCCACTGGGGTTTTCCAAAATTATCATTGCCCAGCTTGCACACCACCACCCAGCAGACAAACCCCACAAGCCTCACAAGCCCTCACTTCTATGGGACCCAACCTTGTTTGGATAATTAGAAATCAGCTTGGGCTGGATGCTGGAGGTTCCCTCTCCAGAGAACGGGGCTCATGCCTGGCCCAGACATACTTTCCCCCAGTTATCAACAGCCTCTAACACCCACTTGGATGCCATTTCTGTATTGCAACTGACACTTGGAGAATTAGGATTTATTGCTGCAATCCAGGTTTGAAAGTAAAGTCCCTAATGAATGCGCCACAACTGTAATTAAGTGTTTAAAATAGATTAGAAAAACATTTTGTAAAACCATTGCCTTTAGACTAACTTATTGGATGTCAAGCTGTGACCAAATTGACTAAGCCAACACACGAAGGGAGCGTGTGTTAATAAAACATTTCTTTCCAGGAAGCTAATTTGCATAATGCAACGTCCCACTTTCTCCAGAATTTGTTTTGATAAAGCGCAGCAGCCGAACCCCAACGCCGCAGTGACGAGGAGCCACGTCGGGCAGACAGCTTCCCTGCTCCTGGTAGGACACATCTCATGAGCAGCGACTGCAAAAGGTTCCCTGAAAGTCATGGGATGGTTTTACGAACTTTTTTGGTTTTGGACATACCATGGTTTCCTTATGCTCCTGCCCCGTTTCCCAGCACCTCAGCTTTGCTCAGGGCCAGCCATGGGGACAAGAGACTTTCCTGTTCTCCTGCAGTTGTTTGTACTCAGGAGTTGGTGCTTTAATTAAAACCCAGTGGCTGCCACAGATGCTGAGGACATGCCACGGCTAGGGAAAGGTCACGCTGAGAAGAGCTGGAGGAACACCAACCCCCCTCTTTTTAACCCGGAGGTGCAGCTCAGGTGTCTCATTCCACACAGCACTGCTCAAAAATCATCCCAATGGCCACGGGTCATACTGTTCAGTCTCAGTGTGACATCAGTAACAAGGGAGCTCTGAAGCTTTTATAATTCCGTTGGTATTTGAAGGTGGATCCATATGAGCTTCCGTGGCTCCTGCCTGTTTATGACATCCAGGAACAACCCAGTGACACACGAGGCAGCACTGCAGCGCATGGGGCAGTGGGAGGCTCTATTTGATGTCTGCTTGGTTTTTACACAATAAAATATTTGCTTCTTTGACACACAAGTCACTTCTTGTCATTCCTTTCCCTGCAGTGGGAGTGGGTCTGTGAAGTGGTGCAGAGCCAAGCCTGTCCCTCTGCTTGTGTGAAAAGCTCATTACTCAGCCTCAGCCTTCTTTCCTAGAAGAGATGTAAACTTACTCATTGATCACAGGTTTGGGGCAAAATGATACAGGTCCGTGTGCAAACCTCTCCTTTCCACCAGGGATTTCTAAGTTATCTGCTAGACTGTGAAATTTACACCAGTTTGCACAACCTCGCTGGCCCCTCCGAGGTGGCCACGGGCGGTGGGGGCTTGAAAGGCCAATTGGCCACTATTCAGCATTTTGTTTTTCCTCTCCGGTTCTTCACAATCGTGTCTAATTTAAAGCGAAGCCTTGCAGCAAGCAGCGTTTCCCTTGTCAGCAATGGATGCAGAGCCTGGGGCTGAGGGCTCACATCAGCAGTTTGCTCGGCCGCCTGTCAGCAGTTCCCGGTGATCCCTCGGTCCCAGCGGCTCTGCAGGGCTGGCAGCCTGGCAGGAGGCAGCTCTGCTCAGGGTGTCATTCCCTGTGCTTCCAGGTGTCCCTCTTGCAGTGTGTGACTCATGAAAGAAGGCAGCAAATGAAGAAATTACCTCTAATTAGTTTAAAATTGGTCTTTCTAATGATTCTACTATTTCTGGAACCAAAAGGCAAGTGCTTTTGTCTTTGCAGTGAATCTTGCTCTCCAGAGGGATTTCATAGAACCATAGATTCCTGGAATGGTTTGGGCTGGAAAGGAAGCTTAAAGATCATCTTGTTCCACCCCCTGCTACAGGTTGGGAAACCTTCCTGTTGCTCCAAGCCCCATCCAACCCGGCCTGGAACACTTCCAGGGATGGGGCAGCCACAGCTCCTCTGGCAACCCCTGTCAGGGCCTCATCACCCTCACAGGGAAGAATTTCTTCCCAATATCTCATCTAACCCTGTCCTTTATCAGTGGGAAGCCATTCCCCTTTGTCCTGTCACTCTAGGCCCTTGTCCAAAGTCCCTGTCCAGCTCTCCTGGAGCCCTTTTAGCCACTGGAATGGGCTCTAAGTTCTCCCTGGAGCCTTCTCTTCTCCAGGTTGAACACCCCCAGCTCTCCCAGCCTGGTTCCAGAGCAGAGGGGCTCCAGCCCTTTGAGCATCTCTGTGGCCTACTCTGGACTCACTCCAGCAGCTCACATATCCTTCCTGTGCTGGGGACCCCAGAGCTGGAAGCAGCACTGCAGGAGGGTCTCAGTTGAGCAGAGCTGAGGGGCAGAATTGGACTTGCTGCCCACACGGATGGGGGTGCAGCCTGAGGCAGAAAAAATTTCAGTGAGGTGGGAATGTCAGGATGCCATGGCCTGGACAGGCTGCTCCTTTGGCATGGGGGGGACAGGGAGGCAGAGAGTGTCTGTCCCATGGGATAGACCTAAAATATGGAATATGGGGAAGTACAATGCCAAGCAGGACATGGATCGGGGTGAAGGCGGACGGACTATCAGGAAGAGCATCTGAGCACGGCTTCCTCCTACAGCAAAACAGCTCTGCAACACAGAGGTGTACAGGTAATGGGATCCCTGGCTCACGCAGAGCCAGCTAGTGGCACCTGAGGGGAGGGACACCCTGAAGGACACCCAGTGCCAGGAGCATCATACCCACCTTTGGCCTCTGGAGTCCAGCCTACAACTGCTTCTGGATGAGGTGTCAGTTTGCAGCTCATTTTTAATCTAATCTCAAAACACAACATAAATTGCTCATTATTTGTGGCTGTAGCAAAATGATTCTTTTGACACCAAAGCCTTTGACTTGGAATTACTACGGCAGCGGGTTTGCTGGAAATTAAGTTGTTCCTATTTCAACTTGCAGAAGAAAAGCAGATTTGTGTGTAATACGCTGACTTTTTTCTTTTCCTTTTGCTTTGCAGGACACAAAGGAAATTGCTCTGTCACTTGGAATGGCTGTGCACATCCTTTAATGACAAACCAGGACAAAACGATGCTTGGCCTGGAGTGTTTCAGGCTGAGTCCAGAGAATTGTTTGCCCTCGGAGCAGCTGGAGAGCAAAGCTCATGGATGGCGAGTCCGAGCCATCCATCAGCACCGGCCGATGGTAAATACGGAGCGTGCACGGCATGTGGGTGAGAGATCCTGTTCCCTGCTCCCCCCCAGAATGTTCAGGAAACACAAACCTGATGGCTGAGTCAGCCGGGTGCAGCACCACAGTGGTTTATAGCCTGGAGTGGGAGGACAAGAGTTATTCCCTTTGCTTCTGTGTTTTAGCCACATTTACTGCCTTTCAGCACAAGTGCTTTGCCCTTTGCTCCTGTGAGGGATGGAGCCCACAGGGAGGGAGGTATGGAGACTGCATGTGACCCTTGGAGAAGGGAGAGTGCTGCTGACCCAGAACCTTCAAACCAGAATCCTTCACCTGAGTGAACCTCAGGGCTGGGATCAGCCAGGAGCGTGAGGATAACCATCCCACATGCCTGTGCCCACAGCAGCAGGCAGCGCCGTCCCTCCCTGAGGAAGGCAAACCGTGGCAAAGGGAAATGTCTCCACATCAGATGGAAAAGCACTGAGCAACAAGACTGCCAAGTTTCTAATTAGCATAATTGAAGCGTGCTCTTTTCTTCCAATGGACGTGCCTGCGGAGAGCCTTCCTCAGAGGAGAGATCTCTGTAAGAGCTCCTTCTCTGCACGATGCTCATCACTCAGGATTGAGAGTGTCCAGAGCTGCCCTGCAGTGCTCATGGAGCTGGGGCCAGCTGCTTTCCTGCTGGCAGAGCTTCCTTTGGCATGTCACATCCGTCACTGATGGAGCATTCAACGGCAGTGCAGGTGACCTGGGCAGGCTCAGTTGCAATGCCTGGTCGCTGCTGTGGGGAGCACCAGTGCTCAGACCCCTCAGGCTCCCCATCCCTGAACCATAACACCTTTGCAGGAGCATCAATCTCACCTCTGGCCCTGCAGAGGACACACCAAGAATTCCACTGTGTGCCTGAGATGCTCTGTGATCCCCTCCAGTGCTCTCAGGGCAGTCAGGGAGCTCCATTCATTGCACCTCCAAGGTTATTAGCTGGGTCTGTAAGCCTCTTTTCTAACAAATAAGCTGTTTTTCCCAGCGCCTGTATCCATGAACACTTGGCTTTGACTCCTAACTCTGCTCAATGTTGCACATCGTCACCTGGTAGAGCAGCTGGGGCTCTCCTGCAGGCTGGTGGCTCCAGCAGCAGGATGGGGGTGAGGGACTCCACCAGCCTGCAGAGGGTTCAGCTCCCACCTGCACTGACAGGATTCAATTTCACGGCAGTTGGAAGCAGGGAGTTAATTCCCAATTGCTGCCATGCACAGAGCCTCTCTGCCACTTAAATGTGTCCCTTCCAAAAGGGGATTGTAATTGAAATTATTCTTCCTGCAGGCAGTTCAACAGCCATGGAAGCCTCCTCCTTCTCTCCTCACTGTTTGCTGTTGTGCCTGCTCTCCTGCCCCAGCAGCACCGACAGCAGCCAAGCCCATCACCAGCACAGTGACCTTCGAATGGGTTGGAATGGGGAATTTGGTCTGTGAAGAGCCAAGTCTTTGGAATGGCATGATGTGGCATGGCAGAGATGTGTAGAAAATGAAAATGATCTGGATTTGCCAAAGTGGTACAGACTTGGTCACCCTCTGCCTCCCTGTGCAGATGGAGAGCAGAGATGCTGCTCCCGTGTTGTGCCAGAACACTAAGGATGATCCCAAACCTCATGTCCCCACCAGGATCTGGACCTTACCCCTGCCCAGGGTGTCCTCCTGCTGCCCAGCACAGTGTCCATCCTGGTATGGGACTGTCAAGAGGAAGGCAGGATGTGCTCCCTGCCCAGCTCCCGCCTTTCTCCCCAGCTCAGGGCTGAGTGACTGTGGATTCAGGGCCATCTGTCAAACTGGGGCTTGGTTTTGTCAGGCTGAGCTTTATCCTTACTGAAGTCGCACCGGGATTCCTGTCTCAGTGCCAGCCAGCCCTCACTCTCCTGCCGTGCTGGTGACAGGCGCGTGCTGTGCTCCAGCGAGGCTCCTGGCCATCCCAGAGGAGCCCTGAGTGCCCCAGATAATCTGGTGAATATTAACTACACCACTTGCACACATGCCATCACCTCACGCTCACCGAGGGGAAAGATTCCTTCAAGTCAGGACAAGGAGTCGGAGGAAGAACTGGTGTCTCTGGGCTGAGGCTCTGCTGGGCTCATCTTAGGCTGGCCCTGACCCCACAGCTCCTGGGTCCTGGAAAAGCCGGGATCCAAATAGCAAATGAGCAGAGGATGTGTCAGGGCTGCAGAGCAAAAACAAGGAGCCAAAGGTGGGGTTCAGTGACCCCCCCTGGTTGGGATCTGCCCAGAAATTGGAATCTACCCTGTCCCTGCAGCAGCAGCTGGTTCCACTCTGGACACTCTCAGTGTCTCTCTCAACTCAAAAGGTCCAGAATATGTATTTTATGCATTATATTTTATATATCTCAACTATATTATATCTATATGTATGTAATATTATATATTTTGTATATCTCATAAAGAAACTATTAGATACAAATATAATATGTTTGATACATATTATATATTTAAACATTTAGATATACTGTATATTACAATATATTACCTTATATATTATGTGTTACGTGTTCTGTATTCAGTATTATATTTATCTAATCTATGTTTATAGAGGAGCTTGCTATGTCATCAAATGACATGGTGCATTAGGGAAAAAACCACTATAATTATCCTCATTCCATTTTCTCCTTACACTAAATGTACTTTTGCTTGAACTGTTATAATGGTTAATTTTTGGTTGTTATTTTGGAGTGCAGGCCCGCGCAGGCCTTTCCCACCTGTATCCAAGAGATCACTTTTACCACACACCCACTCATGTACACCTTGGTTATTAAGCAAAATTTCTGCAAAATGAACACAAAACAATTAGATGTTGCTGGACAGCCGGTGATCCATCCTAGTAATTTGTATTGTGCTAAATAATTTATATAACATGAGGACTGAGGGCAGGAGACGGGCCCTGTTCTGCTCGCTCGGGTGATGGAGAGGGAGCAGGGACACTGCTGGGGCATTAACCTCACGTATTGGCCGTGGCTTTGGGTGAAAAGTGTTGTTTCTCCTCAATTCCCAGTCAAGCTGCTCATCTGAGTGATGAATTTCTCTGAATCCAAGTCCTGAAAGAACAGCGAGGGCTTAATTACAGTGAAAGGTCTTTGTGCTCGTGCGGCACATTGCAAACCAGCTGGGGAGAGGAGCTCCTACAATAGGAACCCTTTCAGAGCACTGTGCTGGCTCTGGGGCACCTGGGGCAGAGGGAGGGCTTTAAAGGGGGAAAAAAACACCCAGCAGCAGCAAATCACTAAGTCTGAGGCTCATTTGCATTCCCACTGCAAACTCCAGGCTGGCACTGCAACTCCAACCCAGCCAGGCATCACTTCCAGCAAAAACCCCAAACTGGGGCAAACCGGTGCTGCCGAAAATGCTCTTCCTAAGGAATATTAATATTTTCATCTGCTGGCCTGAGGGGCCAGGGCACAACAGCCGTGCCTTGGGAAAGGGGCCCCTTGGAGATGGCTCTGACCCTGCGCCTGTCACGCTGCTGCCACTTTTTGCTGATGTGTTCAAAATAGCTCAAGGCCTTGCGTTTTTTTAAGACAAAGGTTTGGTACCTGTCTATTTTAATTACTTTCCAACAGTACAGCCTTTTTCAGCTGCCATCCTACAGGATGCTTTGCCAGAGTTTCCCAGGAATAGTGGGATTTCACTGGGAGCTTTCATGCCCAGTGCTGTACAAACACACAGGGTGCGGGACAGACCGACAGCCCTGGTGATCCAGGACTCCTTCACCAAGGAGAGGTGACAGTGAGGGGCAGAGAGATTTGCTTTTGGGGTGCCCTGGACAGGGGCTGGGAGTGGCAGCCACCCACCTGCACTGGGACATGGTGGCTCAGCTGAGCACGGGGAGCGTGGGCAGGGATCCAGGGAAACGGATCCGTGCTGGAAACGTGAACATGTGCTTTCTGGAAAGTGCCAAGAAAGCAACATTTGGAGGTTAAGAAATGGCAGAAAACAGACAGATTTTTTCATGTGAAATTCATTGAAACGATGACTGTGAAGTTTCGTGGAGCACAAGCTGTGCAGCTTGGAAAATTAATTAATATTTGCTAAGGGCTTTGGGCTCCTCAGAGGGAAGGTGCCAGTGGCATCACCGAGATGGGTGGCCAGTGACAACGCAGCAGTGAAGGGGACTGTGGGCTCTGCCATGAGCGCCCTCATCCCCTTGGGCAATTTGGAGGGTGGTGGGCAGGGCTGGTGGTGCAGCCCAGGTTTGTGAGGGGACACATCCAGTACAGAGCTGGAGGGCTCTGTGCTCAGGTCCCTGATCCCTGATGAACCACAGTGAGATGGCAGTGCTCCCTCCCCTGCCCCAGGGCAGGCCCAGGGGGCCCAGCTTTGTACCCTTCCAACATCTTTGCATTGTGGTTTTGAGCCTGAAACACCCTGCAAATTAAATTATTTATTCCTATGAAATGTGCTTACAAGTGCAGAAGGAATTCACTTAATTGAGAGTGCAGCCAGCGTTTTAATAAAACTATAAAAGGGTGAAACGTGCATAAACAGAAAAAAAATGTTTAATCTTGGCGCAATCACTTGATGTTAGTGAGAGCATTTAGCTTCCAATATAGCAAAGCAAATAATACCAAGATCCCACGAGCAAAGAGATATTTTTATCCTTTTGCACAAGACCTGGGTTTAAATTTGACATTCTAATTGTGAATTATGGTAGTCCATTACCATAGCTACAGGAGGCTCTGACCAGCCAGTGGATCGCATTACTAATTGTGTCACAG
The DNA here is from genome assembly GCA_013396775.1 of Cephalopterus ornatus. Taxonomy (NCBI): domain Eukaryota; kingdom Metazoa; phylum Chordata; class Aves; order Passeriformes; family Cotingidae; genus Cephalopterus; species Cephalopterus ornatus. Next base: position 868,209 of record VZRE01014863.1, read on the forward strand.
GTTGGATGTGGTGGCAGCAATCCCTTGGGACTGCTGTGCCCTGGGTGACACCGCCGAGCTGGCATCGCAGCACGTGGCGCTGTGGGCACAGCATGGGTGTAAGGTCAACATGGAAAATAGCCCGTGCTTGTGTTTAAGGCACTCAGATCACAGGAGATGTGACAAACACAGCTAATAAGGGGGGGGGCTGATGGTCAAAATCCCCAGAGATTTTGGGCACGTTATGAGCATTAACAACAGCTGAACAGGGGTAACCACTTTGGCTTTGCAGGTCCAGGTCCTCCCACTGCTTTAGAGGGCTCAGAAAAGTGTTACAGGACAATTTTGGGCTCCTTCTGCTGCTGGGCTTAGCTTAAATTCCTGCCCAGAATAAAGCTATGGGAAAGGAGCTGCTTCGGCCTTTGGGATTGCAGAGAGTCCATGGGATCTGCTCTGACTGTGGTGCTTAAAACCAGAAAAAGCCCCTGTCCCACATCCTCCTCTGCTGAGCATCCCTCCAACACCACCAGCAGCCCCCAAGGCTCCCTGTGTGATGGAAAGAGGCAGCAAGAGGTAGCGAGTTGGGGAACCTCTCAAACCTGGGATTCAAACTCTCTGCTTAACAGCCCGGTCTCCAAAAAAAGCATCTGTATGGTGTACTGTAACCAAGGAGACTGGAAACTCAGGGAAAGGCCAGTCCTGCTTATCAGGGGCTTTTCTTCATCTCTGCTAGTGCACAGGATTGTGCTCGGTTTAATAAAGAGGTTGAAAACGTGTCTCCCTTTGCAGGGAGAGACAATTCTTCCCAAGGCACAGACGTCTCAGCTGGCATCTGCCGACAGGAAAAATGGGCAGCTTAGAAATCTGTGCAGCCAGAAGCTGGAATTCTCTGCACTCCTCCAGGCATCAAACTTACATCTGAATTGCAGAAATTACAGGGCAGTTTCCAAGTCATCACGAGCTGGAATCACACCCAGGAAGGCTTCTTTTGCCAGCTGGGGGGGTGATTTGGAGTGCTGCACCCACATGCTCTGCCTGAGAGACCTCTCAGCTTCATCCAGAAGGCATGGAGATAGAGATCACTGGGAAAACTCCAGAGGATGCTGCACTCATGGTCCCCAGTGTCCCACAGCAAGGTGCTGCTCCTTCCATCTACAGGACAGAGCATTAATACATGCCTGCCTATTTCAGAGCCTGTTCCTGGGGAGGAAAGCCATTATTTAAACATTAATTCCTTGTGTGGGCTCTCCTGCAATAAAGCAGAAGTGTGGAGGTGTTGAAGGAATTACGTTTTTATTTAATCACAGAGTAATTACAGGACCAGAGCTCTACGGAGTTGCTGTGATTGACTTCCCAGCTCAGGCCCAGCTCATGGGAAGGGCCAAACTGTCTGACACCAAACACACAATAACAACCTCACATTAGGCATGGCCACTGCAGTGGTGCAACTGCTGGAAGACTGTCAGTGTGCCATAGAAATGTAAATAAATAAATAAGCATATATATAATGTCTTGCAAGGAGAGTCCCAGTTCGGACAGGCCTCTGCTTCCAGGGTGGTTTTGTACAGAGAGCTGCAGCCCTATCACCCAGAGCAGGTCCCGAGACACATACAGACCACTTTCCAACTCCAAATTTTATACAGGCACCGTTTACCAAAAGCAAAGGAATTGTCCCGATAATGGCAAGTGCAAAAGCAGGGATAGTGGCAGCATAAATGGTCCTGGCTTCCCTGGGAACAGGGATATGCAGGGAAATGCCTCTTCTCCATCTTTCATGGCCATGATTTGAACTTGGTTTTTGCCTTAAAATTTCCACCAGTTTCATCAAAACACTGATTTTTAGTCAGAACCGCATGAGCTGACCTTTGAGCATGGGCAGTAAATTCCTCCAGTCATCTATGTTCAAGTAAAGCTTCTTCTCAGAAAAAACATCCCCACTTAATCTGAAAACTTCAAGAGACTGAGAAAGCATCACTTCCCCTTGATAATTCGTTCCAGTGGTTAATTACCTCACTATTAGAAATGTGTCTTTTGTTCTAATTTAAATGCGTCTGGCTCTGGCTTCCAGTCATCAGCTCTGGAGTGCTTTTCCTGTTGGATTAAAGGGCCCTTTCAGTACCTGTTGTATCCCAGGATGGTTTTTGCACAGTGGATTCAAGGCACCTCTGGATCCTCCTTTTGCTAAACCCCAGGGGACTGCTGTTCCCCCTCACCTCTCAGAGGTGTTTTTCCAGTTCTCAGAAAATTTTCTTACCTCTTTTATTTGCTGCCTCTGGTTTGCCAAACTCCTCTTTAATTAACTACGGATCCCAGACCTGCCTGGAATATTCCACTTGGTCCCACAGGTATGTCAGGACCATGTCAGGACCGTGACAACTCCCCTAACTCCCCACCTGACCCGCAGCTGTCCCTTGGCTGTTCACTCCAGCCTTGGGAAGTACCTCACTGCACAGCCCTAAGAGCATGCATTGAGCTGCTTTTTTTGCTACAGACTCCACATCATTTTCACATTTTGATGTTTTCTGGGACGCAGCCTCCCAGTTTGTGAGCATGGCCTATATTTCCTGTCTCTAGATCGCGACATCGCCTTGGATTTGATTAAAATCTATTTTTTCTTGGATGTCACTTGATTTACCAAGGAACCCAGATCCCCCTGCTCCCGTGGGACACCAGCTCACCAGCAGTCCCAGCAAATGGGGCTCTTCACCCAAACCTTGCAGGAAGGGAACAGTGTCTGAGAGCTTGAGGTGTTTTTTAATCCCAGAAAAGTGCCCTCGGCACTGGCACCAGCATCGAGCTCCTGGGCTCCACTGTCAGCACTAATAGGTTTAACATCAGGCCCTGTGGCTTAAGCTCCTTAGTGCTAGTAATGCTGGGTTTGTGGGGAGATGCAGGGCAATGCTCCTGCTCAGGGATCCCTATTCCCATCCCCGGCAGCCCAGGAAACACTGGAGGAACTCCCTGCTCAGCTCAGTCCTTACAGCTCTCCCTCCACTGGTGGCATGGCCATCCCACCAGCACAAACGGGCAGCGTGTGAGGGGTGGCCAAGGAAAGTGGGGGGCAACAGTGCATCCCCAGAGCTCTGGCTTGGCAACCAGACCCCAGGCAATCTCCCAGCCCCACGGTGCTACTTCTGGGTTATAGGGCAGATAAGAGTCAAGGGAGTGATGGTGGGAGAGCGGTTGGTTCCAGGGAAATGCAGAGGTGACGGTTGGGAAAGCTGAGGGTGCTGCTGGTGCACTGCAGGCAGGTGGCACAGCACAGGCACCTGGCAGGGTGGCAAGGAGCATCCCATCCCTGGCCAGGCATGCGCTGGTGGCAGCTGCGGCACGTGGAGCTGGCACTCGCCCAGCCATGCTTGCAATCACAGGGCTGCGAGCCTGAGGTGTTCTCAGCAATTAGATGTCACCTCTAACAATGTCTCCAGTCAGCAGCAGTGTCATTGCAGCTCACTGTGGCAGCAGGACAGCTCTGTCCCAGACCACGGACACCAGCAGTGTCCAGGAACCACCAGGTGACCCAGGGACAGCACTGGCATGAGCACTGCAGTCAGTACTGCACAGGCATCACCTACCCAGTGCTGGCCTTAAGGACCCTATCCCAGAGCCATCCCTTCCTCCCAGCACAGCCCAGGTCTCACAATCTTCATTTCCACATCTTTGTGTCACTGCCTGGTGAATGGTACAGCACCAGAGTCCCTGTTTGGTGGGTGGCTTTGACATCTGTGGGTGTCCATCTCCCATGGGGACAGTTCCCAGGTCAGGGTACACCATAGAGAGCTTGCTGGGATTACTCATGGTTTGCCCCTTGCATTGTGCAAGCAATTGCGTGCAGACACAGCACTGCTCCTGCTTCCTGGCTGGGTGACAAACAAACAGGATGAGACCACGCAACACCCACCATCACACAGGAGGACGTGTGGGGGTGTTTCTTTGGCAATAAGGAAATCTCTGGCAGCTTCTTTGAGCGAGGCAGAGGCCAGTCTCCTCCTTCAACAAAACTAGTGCCTCTGTATGAGGCAAAATGCGGACCTCTGTTTTGCATGGGAGAGTCCATAAATCATTATTGACTTGCTCAGCCCTCCTCTCACCAGAGCTAGTCTGGAAGTGCTCCAGGAGGGTCCTTGCGGAACTGCTCCTCCTCCTCAGTGTTCCACAGCAGCACCACAAAACCATCAAGTAAATAAAGATAAGACTCTTACTCACCGCTGCCCACGTGAATCATTGTTGGGTCTCACAAGGGCAGCAAAGGAAAATGCTCTGTTTTCCCAGACCTCTGCAAATCCACTAAAAAAAGCAACCCTGGCTGTCCCCTTGCCCTTGCTCTGGGCTGTGCCGGCAGCACTGAGCTGCCAGAGCCTAGCACAGGAACCCTTTGCCAAGCAGCTGCAGCCGGCACAGAACAGAGCACGGACTGTGCTCTCGGCAGCCTTTGCTGCTTTTCTGCATCTCTTTTGCTCTGCCAAGGCATTTGCACACAGGGGAACAGCACCAGTGGGAAAGCACTGGAGGCAAGGCTGGCAGAGAGAGGGGAAAACTGTGTGTGCAGCAGGGACATGACCTGAACGTCGTCAGCCTGGGGACCTGCTGCCCTCCTGCACTGCCCACGCAGCCGAGCCAGGCTCTGGGGTCTCAGGTGGTTTCAAACCCCAGCCAAAGACCTGCTCAGTGCCGTGAGGCAGCAGCTGCAGCCTGCACGCTTCAGGGAGCACGGAGGTGCAGGGCTGGAATGCTGCTCCAGGACCAGCAGCT
>VZRE01014863.1:872984-888994 GCA_013396775.1 Cephalopterus ornatus
ACACCTCGCCAGGGCAACAGGCCACTGTGCTCGGTTGGGCTCCTCTTTGAAACCTGGGCAGGTTTCATGGCTCAACAAATGGATAATGCCACATCCCTGGAAGTGTTCAAGGCCAGGTTGGATGGGGTTCAGAGCAACCTGTTCTAGTGGAAGGTGTCCCTGCACAAGGCAGGGGGTGCAACAAGATGAGGTTTAAGATCCCTTCCAACCCAAACCTTTCTGTGAGTCTATGGCAAGAGGTCTTACCACCAGTGCATCCCCAGGGTGCCTCTGCCTCCCAGCCTCCCCAAACATCTCTGTCCCAGCTTCCAAGCGATGGCTTTAAGAGCAGCCCTGTTGCAGAGCCCATCTGCTGTCAGCACGTTCCAGGCAGTGGCAGCAGCCAGCACGGAGCTCCTGCCGGGAGCAGGAGCAGGAGGAGAGGCAGAGCACCAGCCAGCACAGCCTGCATCCCCCACCACCTCCGAGACCAGCCAACATCTACTGCTCACTCCCGTCGCAGGGCACACGTGTTGCAGCATGACGGATGTTTGCTCTGTACCAACCCAGGAGCCGAAATAAATTGCAGCCATACAATGAAGAGGCACTTTATTGCTAAGGCATTAGGCAAAGCTAATGTAATCCGAACTGATATTGAATACAAATCCTTGGCTGTGACTCACCCTGCTATTACATTGTGTTCTGCAGAGCAGCCGCATGCCATCAGAAAGTCAGGCTTTCGGAAAAAATAAGAAAGGAACATGCTTTTCTTTCTGCCTGTGAAAGACAGCTGCAATGACGGCCAAATCACCCAATCATTGCCTTAATTAATAATTATTTGGAGCCTCCTGGGATTGATTGGATCATTATGACACCAAGTGAAGCCTGAAGAGGAAGAACTCCTGGGGGAAGACAGTGCTGATTCCATGTTCCCTTTAGCTCTGCTCACTTGCAGAAGGAGCATATCAAAGCTGAAGCAGTTCAGGAGCCCCCAGAGAGGGAGAACCTGCATTTTTCCTGGGATAACTCATTCCTGCAAGTGACATGGGACTCTACAACCATCACCTGCTCTTTCTGCCTGAAGCCCAATGTGGGGCCAAGTCCTGTGCTGGGGCAGAGCTGCAGCAGAAGGGCGAGGGAGTAGGGGAACTTTATTCCTCCCAGCCTCCCTCCCTGAGACTAGAACTGGGACCCTGCTCAGTACAACATTTGTTCTGCACAAGATGGTTTCAGATGCCACATTGATGCCTGATGCACAGTTAACAGCCAGAACAGCATGTTGCACAGCCAGAGCATCCTTCATCTCTGGGTACAGGTGGGTTTCAGCAGATGCTGCAGAATCAAAGACCCCAAACACTCCTACAAAGCAGGTGGTATCACCTCACAGTGTTAGGTGAGATTTAGAGTTGAGCACGGCCTCGTGCTGAGTTAGGAAATCTCTGCTGCTAACCACACCTGAGGTCAATACTAATGCAGTCCTTGATCCCACAGCCAGCCTGAAACTGCAAATCTTCCCTCTAATACAGCCAAGAACCTGTCTCTGTTCAAACTCACAGTTTTCCTTTAACCGTTCATTTCAAGACCAAACAAACTTGAGTAAAACAAATTGTGTCTCTGGTCCCCCAAGGCCATGAGTCCCAGAGTATCCCAGACAAAAGCCCAGCAGTGCTGAAGGGCAGAGTCCATCCCTACTCAGTCCCTATATCCCTGATCCCCTGCCAAAACCTGCACCCAGGTACCCCTGGGGACAGCCTGCTCATCCTCTACACCCCTGCACAGAACTTCTTGAAGTGTGCCAAGAAAATAAACATGATCCCAGAGAGAGAAATCAAAGTACCTCCCACTCCTGTGTTGGATCATCACCCTCCTGGATATCCATGCTGTGAGCACATGCGGATGAACTAATCATGAGTGCTGAGGGTGGAGATGGATCTCCAGCACAACAAGGTGTTGTTCCTGGTTGCAGGCACACTTCCAGCCCCATGATATCCATCCCAGTGACAGCCCCCGTGCAGCCCAGACGTCAGCAGCAGGGGGTTGCAGCAGGCATGGCCAGCTGGTGAGGGAATACATGGCCACCAAGCCAGTGCTGATGTCACTTGCGTGGACTGAAGTTGTTTTTCATCATGGGAGGCTGCAAGGGCAGCACTGTTTGGTGTGTCCAGTTTGCCTCTGCCCTGGTCATAGAATCACAAAATTGTTTAGGGTAGAAGGAACCTTTGGTCACCTAGTCCAAATCCCCTGCAATAAGCAGGAACATCTTCAACTTCATCAGGAAGCTCAGAGCCGCCCCAAGTCCTTTCAGCTTGTCAGCACAGTCATGGATAAGCTGGGACTGTCCTGTTTTGGATCATCTCACCATCTCCTGCTGGGCATCAGACCTGGAAAGGGAGCACTGCTCTGGGCTGCAGTGAGACAGTGACCTGCAAAGGCACCTCTGAGCCCTGCACTGCACTCCAGCCCCTGCCCCAGAGGCTGTTGCAGGTGATGAACACCTGCTCCTTCCCTGGCTTCGGGAAAGAAGGAATGAGCTGTGCCTCACACTGCCAGCAAAGTCCACAGTGAAGGCAGTAAGTCATCTGCTCCTCTCCCTCACAGTGCAGCCTTGTTTAATGTGAACATTCATCACTAGGGTTTTTGGAAGCTATCAGCATGTTCAGGGTGAAAGACTTGGCCATCAGTCACAGGGATCCATCAGGGCCTGAAGTAAAAGGCATAGACACTGACTGCTTCCTGAAGCAGCATTGCCCTCACCCCCTGGAGTCCCTCTCCTCTGGGATTTGGGGTGCAGAATGTGCCCTGTCCCACCAACAGCATGTCCAGGCCCACAAAAGCAATGCCATGATGCTCGAGGCTTTCTGAGCACAGATCACTGATCCAGACCCTGGGATGGGCCCCACCTTCCTGGCAGTGCAGCTGCAGTGCCACAGAGAAAGCCGCATGCAGTGAAGATCAGCCCCGCCTGAGTGCCGAGGCTGTTCCCTGGAAAGGTCAGGCTGGCAGAGTGCAGTCTCTGGGTAAACGCTCCCCAGCCCCCAGCTGTGCCATCCCTCAGCTGGTTTGTTTTCTCTCTGAAAAGCACGGGAAGCAGAGCAGAACTGGGAAGGCAGCAGGACGAAAGGGGATGAAAACAGATGGCAAGACCAGTGGAGACCAGAAGTACCTGGAAGGCTTGAACTTCAGAGAATTGGTCTAATATGCGAGTAAGTGCATTTTCCACAGTGCTGTGTGTGGCAGGAGGAGAGGCAGGGGCTGCCTGATGAGTGGCTTCTGCACCCTGAAATCAATCCCACCCAGCACACACAGGCTCGTTCCGCCAGGAATCCTTCCTGGGTCTCAATGACCCACCTCAGGTCGACACCCATGGATGGCAAATGGAATTAGAGCAGAGATGAGTAAATGGAGACCTTTTTTTTTTTCCAGAGTGGGAAAAAAGCTTATTAAAATGAGGAAACTGCTGGGAATGACTGGTTTTTAAGGATGTGTGGGACAGAGATGTGAGCAGAGGAAGCTTGCACAGAGCAGTGTTGGTAGCAGCTCAGTCCTGGCGTGTGGAGCCTGGCACTGCTTCCCAAATTCCACATCCACCAGGACCATACACTGCAGCAACTTCATGTGTCAATAGCAATTTGTGACAGCAACAAGCATTGCTCCATAACACCCCAAACACAGGCTCAGCGATCCTGAGGAGGTTTGTTCGACAAGCTGAGTTTTGCAGAGCGTAGGAGCAGCCCCAATCAGGGCACAGTCCTGGCATCTCTTGAACACCCTCAAGGATGGTGATTCCACCACCTCTCTGGACAGCCAGTTCCAATGCCTGATCACCCTTTCAATGAAGGATAAAGGTCCATCCCCATCAGCCGCAGGGAGAGAGATGGACCACCTTGAGACAGAATGTTCCTTGAGCCTCAGAGGTCCTGAGCAGCCCCTTTTGTGAACAGTCAGGCTTTGCAGTGGCCACTGAGATGTTCCTCAAGGCACTGGGGCACAGAGCAGCCTTTGCACCAGAGGAGCACACCAAAAGCAACCAGCAGCAGGGCAGAGGAATGGCTGCCCCCTGCAAGGGTGTTCAGGGCAGGGATCCCCCAGGCATTGCCGCCCACTTTGAGGTTTTACTGGCTCTGGGAGGAATGGGAACAGGACTCTGGAGCTAATCCAAGAGGACAGAAAGGCTCCAAGGATGTTGAGCATCCTCATGGGGTGATCATAGAGGGCTGTGCAGGCACAGAACAGAGATGACACTGAGTTGGGGCACATTCATCACATGAATACTGCACGAATCTGCCACCACATGTATAGAGGAGGAAGCAATTGTAATGGTTTTACAAAAAGTCTTGATTTTTGAAGAACCATTAGAGAAAAATCACTGTCTGTGGTTATAGACATTGCATTATCAGTGTTACATGCTCAAGCCCTTGGCTCCAGGTGTAAAGGCTTGTACAGCTCACCCTCTCATCATCCTCAGACCCAGAGAGCCACGTAGGCAGCTGGGGAAGGTCCCTGTGACTCAGAGCTCTGTGTCACCGTGGTCTTCCCATCACTCCCTCACATGCAATGTGACCTGCCAGAGCTGGGCCCCGTGAGCAGTCACAGCATCACAGAGACATTTAGGTTGGAAAAGACCTCCAAGATCATCGAGTCCAATCTTTGATCCATTGCTATCATTTGCCCAGTGGATACCAGTGGAAGCCAGGTCTAGTTGTGACCATCCCTGGCTACAGGCCACAGCCAGTGTCAGAGGGGCAGGTACCAACACCACAAGGCTGGAAAGAGCAGCTCGAACTGTCCCCACCATGCAAAGCCCCCACCAGCTGATGACTCACCTGAGGTCCTGAGTGATCATTCATCACCTGTTCCACATAAGAGTTTGAGTCCTCAGGAGGTTGTGAACACCTTTCATCCTGGGTCAAGGCATGTACTGATGAGGGGACATGGCTAATTAACACAAAGTCATTACACCCAGAGCTGGAGTCCCCAAATGAGAGACTGAGTATGCCCTGGACAGGGCAGCCATGTGTTTATTCCCAATTTGAGCCCCTTGACTAATCCTCTCTGCCCACTCATCCCCATCACCATCAGGTTTAACCCTGCAGCATTCCCTCTGGGATCCCCACCACACTCCCACCAGGATAGCCCAGAGACACGGCTCATACATGGACTGCCAAGCTCCCTTCTTCCATCCCCCTGTGTACTAACACTGCCATACTCGACAGCTCCCCTTATCTGCTGCCAGGCGGATCAGGTCTGGCTGTAATTTCATGCTGTTATAAGCAATCACACTTGTAAAGCAAAAATCACGGCTGTGTTTCATGGCAAAGAATGTGAAGGAGGCTTTTAAGCGCTGGAGAAATCCCAGCTGATGGCTCGTCCCTCCATCCCTCCACTGGCACCAGCTCATCCCAATGCCCGGACATCTCCACAGCCACCCCCTCATCCACAGCTTCTCTGGGCAGCCAGTACCTCACAGTAAAGAAATTCGTCCTTATATTTAATCTAAACCCACCCTCCTTCAGCTTAAATCCATTCCCACTTATCTTCATTAACTTGTAAAAAGTCTTCCCCATCCTCATTCTCCCACCATCCTCAGTCTCTTCCGCAGGAGCCCCTGGAAGGGGCAGCCCCTGCCCCTTTTAATGGCTCTCAGTAATAAGCCCCAGGTGGGATGGAGCATCTCCAACCTGGCTGTGTACCACACCTGCCTCAGCTCCAAAACCTCCTCCGTGCTGTGCCGGTGCCAAGGAATGGGTGGTCCATTGGTGGCCACATTCTGGGGACCTCTGGCTGTCACAGCCTGGCCCCACTGCCACTCACTCACAGCCCTTCTGCACCAGCCCCACAGCTAACACCACTGTAGCTGCATCATCCCTCTTGTCCTGGCAGAGCAGCACATCTACTGTGGGGCAGCAGGACAGTGCCCTCTGGGCACAGCACCCACCCACAGAGTGTCCCTGAGCACGAGATGTGGCTCTACTCCATCGGGAGATGGGGCATGGGGTGACAGAGCTCCTCTCACTTCCCGCTCACTCCTCTTGTTCCCCCTCACTCCCCTTCTCTGCTGGAGGGACTGAGGGCAGGAGTGTGGATGGTTCCTGCAGAGCCGGCTGTGCCTCTCACCACGTCACACAGCCCAGCGCAGACACCTTGTTAGACAGGCAGGGAATGTGTTGTGTGTTTTGGGAAGGAAACAAAACTCCTTATGGTGCTCTCCATCTGGGCTGAAAGGTTGCCTGGAAGGAAGGAAGGACAGCCAAGAGTGTAGGGCACAGTCCCAGGGTGATAAAACCTGTCCTGCTTCCAGTGCAGCCCCCCAGTATGGCTATGCTGCCCTTCCCATGTGCCACTGTCCCCACCAGTATCGAGAAGGGGGCTGGGAGCTGCGGTTCTGCCAGACAGGTATTGCAGGAAGAGAACACGTCGCTGAGGGCAGCCAGGAAAAGGATAGAAAGGATGTCAGGCTGCAGAGTGATGCAGCTTTTTGGCCAAGCAGGAGGGGAATGAGATCAGCTTGGCCGAGCCGTGGGTGCTCCTGGGAAGGGGGAAATGTGTTTCTCTGCCTGCAACTGGCAATTTTCAACAATGAGCTGGGACAGGGACAGTGCAGCCTGCAGCTCTCCTCCAGGGACAGGCTGCAAAAGCTGCAATTTAGCTCCAAGCTGTGAGATAGCTGTGACTCCCCACCCAGAGGCAGCCCCCGCACCCTTGATTTCCACTCTTGCATCTCTGAAGAGTCAATGCTGTGGAAATGCAAAGGAAGAGTAGAGAAGAGCTGGCAACTGCTCAGGACCCTCCCAAGCAGGGTAAGGCTTGGGCTTGATGATCTTAGAAGTTTTATCCAAGCTAAATTTTATAACTCACACCCATAATGTTTCCATGACCTCATCTCCCACATTCCCTAGGGAGCCTGGGCACCTCAGACCCCCAGACTCCATCCCTGTGGGTCGAACCCTGTGCTGGCAGGGCTGTACCAATCAGCGCCGGCCACGTCTCAGGAGAGGGATTATTGATCCATCAGCATCCGGCACTGGAGCGAAAGCCTGCTGCAAAGTGTAATTAATTGATCAGTAAGCGCTCAGAGATCCCAGATGAAAGAACCACGTAATTACCAAGTATCATCCGGTGGCACTCAGAGTAATTGCGATAACAGCTCAGGGTCAGCTCTCGGAGGCAGAATTACCTCAGTGTTTAATGTCACCCTCTGGGGACAGACCACGTCCTCCCTGTGCCGTATGAAAGAGACTGGAGAGCTTGGGCCTGGGAAACAAAATCCCTCTCTGCATCCCCTGGGATGCTGGTTCCTCTGGAGAGGTTGGGGACAACGAGAGGGCTGTCAGGAGAGTGCAAGGCGAGGAGCTACTCTCCAGAGTCAAGGCAGGGAGGGGACCTTTTGGCTCCCAGAGTCACTCAGGTTGGACAGGACCACGGGAGATCTCCATCAGTGACCTTGTCCATCACCTACTCGTCACCAGGACCAAGAGAGCCTGTTGAGCATCTCAGAGTTTCCAGAGGAAGGCACTGGAGCCTAAAAACTGTGATTATGCAGAAATTCAGCTCCGTGTGGGATTCTCTGACAATTCCCAGCCTTATTTTAGATTTTTACGGTCTGCCATAAAAGCAGTTATAGTAAATTATTAGACCCACATGTGAGCTGTCAGGAGGCTTCTTACATTTGAAATCCCCCAAGATGTTGTTAATTCACTGCAGTCAGACGGGCTGTGTGTCCCACGTCCCTCCAGCCTTAGGATGTGCTGGACTCAGGGCCACTGAGTGTGCAGGGAGCTGGGGATGATGCAACACCTATGCCCATGGAGCTTTTCCAAGGTGTATAAAACCCTTTTGGAAATCAAAACCAGTCCTCACTAAGTCATCCCAATGGCAAGATCAGGGAGAGCAGAGCAGTATTTGTTTCTATTGCCAAACACAAAACAAAAACTGATCTCCTGGATGCTCAGGAAAGATTTACAAATTTCTATGGTTCATTCCATTAACCCCGTGGCTGCTCAGGGAGCTCAGCAGTCCTGTTTGCAACAACATGACCTCCTTTAACCCCCAGCCAACGCTCCTTCCTGCTTTCAGCCCTTCCTGAGCCACAGCCTGAGCAGCTCCGAGCTCTGGTGCCATCTCCGGGTGACAGGACAGGGCCAGGGGCAACTCCTCGGGGCCACAGGGAGTTGAGCTGCCATGGAACACACTTGTGTCATGCAGCCGGCGCGCAGCAGCTCAGTTTCCTTGCACAGTAATTAGCTACAACTGGAAACGGCTTCTGCAGGGCTGGCACCTGGGCAGGGCAGGGGCTGGCATCTCTGACCCTGTGCCATGGAGAGGCAGGTCCTTTCGGAGAGGCACAGGTGCTGCTTGAGACCTGCTGGAGCTGCCGGGAACAGTGCCGGGTGCTCCCAGCCAGGGATAGCCCTACACAAACACCCACTGAAAGCCCCTTCCCCGCCTGCAGGCAAGACACGGGGAACGGGCAGCACTACCCACCCCAGCAGGCATGGAGGGCCGTGCTCGTTGGAGAGCGATTCGCTCCCGGATGGCTCGTGTTTGCAGTACATTTGCTAATCTCATGGCAGCTTGCGCTACATCTCCCACCGTGCGAACGCACACGCACACGCTGCGACGCTGAAGCCCTGCCAGGGCCCCACACAAGTTGCTTCCAGCCTGGCTCCTCCTCCTCCTCCCCCCGACTCAAGTTTCTCTCCCGCTGCTCGGAGTCGTGCCTGCATCCCTGTGGAGCCCCCCAGGTGCTGCTCCTCTGCAGACAGGGAGGTTGGTGGGCCTGAGGCTGCTGGCTGCCGTGGAGCGGTGCCGGGGCCGCCACAGTGGGACTGCTGCCCACCCTTAGGATCTGCTCAGAGCATCCCCCTGTAAGGAGCCATGGCCGGATCCTGCCGTGAGCACAGAGCCTAGGGGCTGCCATCCAGGGACTAGCCCCTCCAGGAAGAGCCACTGGATCCTGTAACCAGCTGTATGAAGCACCAGGACCCAACACTAGACCTTCCATCTCCACAAATCCCTGTCCGCAGGACGTGAGCAGGTGCTGGGAGCCAAAGCGCTGTTATTCCAGAGGAGGCATTTATACAGCAGCACTTAGTGGGTGCCGGGAGGTTTATTATCAGCCCCTCATCACACTGACACACGCAGCAGCAGGATCTTTGAGCAAGCCTCCATAATTGCTCTGCACAAGTGAAATGTTGTTATTTTGCTAAAATGTCTGGGAATAAATATTCCTGTATCCATGTGAGCTCACAGGGCTGCAGGTTGGGCAGTGACTCTGCCCCAGGGGTGACTCTGTGCCTGGGACACCCCGAGCCCCCAGCCCAAGGCAGAGTGTGAGGGCTCCAGCCTCACATGGGGATTGTGTGTTTTAGAGGCTTTTATCTTAAAACAACTACAAAGCGTCCACCCAAAGGTGCTGGGGAGGTAGAGGGACGAGGCTGGAGGTGGAGGGAAGAGGCTGAAGGCAGTTAATGGCTTTCCACCTGCGGGAGCTGCGGAAATGCTCCCAGCAAAGCACGGGCTCTGCTCCAAGCTCTTACAAGCTAATCAATGAAACATCACAGTTTGGGAGCCAGGGCAGAGCAAAGCAGCACAGTATGGATTTTATTTTTTCATGCAAAGAGCTTTAGTACAAATCCCTTTTCCCCCCACAAATAGAGCAACCAGCCTCTGCAGAGAAAACTAGCCCTGGGGCACTGGGGAGTACCAACAGGTGGACTGGAAGGGGGCTGCCATCTCCCCAGAAAGGCACAGCCAGAGTTAGTGCCACTACCCTGCTCCCTGTGTCACCCAGTTCATGGATGCTGGTCCCTGGGTGATGCCCAAAGCAAGGGAGGAGCAGGTATGATGCTGTTGGCCCATGGCTTTGCTGGCCAAGCTACAGACCCCATCAGGAGTGTGCTGTGTGGAGCTGCCACTACCCCTACAGTGCCATGGGGAAGCAAAGTACCACTCCCTGCTCCAGCTGCAGGAGGTTTCTCTGACCTGAGTGATGCCACCTGTTTTAGCCGCTGCTGAGAGATCCTCCAGTCTCTGGGACCCCCAAGTCCCTCTGTTTCTTGGCACAGAAATGGGTTAATCTGAGTGGCTGGACTGCATCTGGTTTAATAATTCACTTGCACTGTGATCTGGGTTATGCCGTGTGGCTGCACGTCCCCACTCCCGTTAACCAGCCCTGATCTCCTGCTTGTACAGCAATCCCCAGAGATTTGGTATTTACCTGCAGACCGTGACAATGGGAAGCAGTCACAGTGCTGAGTGCCAGATCTGAACAGACTCATTAATAGTTCTTCCTTGTGAAGATGATTCCTCCTCATCTGTCTGTTCTCTGAGATCTGTCAATGAGCCAGTTCATAGCCCACTTATGATGTGCTGCACTGATACTGCATCATGCTGATTCTGTGAGAATGGTGCCTGATGCCACATCAAATACATCACAACAACCTACGGCAGTGATCAGATACCTCCCTCCATCAAATGCGTCATCTCCTCAAAGATCACAATCAGCTGTTGGACAAAACCTGGGTTTCACAATACCATGGTTACTGGTGCCAGTCGTAATCTGTGCTTTCCTTCTTTTCCCTTATTTCCCTGTTCCTTCCCCTTCCCACCAATCATTGGTGCTCCAGTCTCACCAACATGTCAGGGATTATTCTCAATCAGCATCACCAAGGGATGCTGATTGCATCAGCTCCTTTGAGACTGCTTTTATGATTCCCATGGGGAAATTATTTGGGCCAGATGGATGAAAAATATTTACCTACGGTTGATGCTGAGGGCCAAGGTCTTCAGGCTGCACTCAGGTCATCCCATCCTGTCCCAGTCTTCCCCCAAGGTGTTCCTGCCCAGCTTGGGGTGCTGAGCACTGGTGCTGGGCCCTCCTGCCTGGGTCAGGGGACCCCAAAACAGATGGGGGGACATTGGTGTGAGTGAGAAAGTGAGGACATCTTTCTGGAGACAAAGAATAGGTTGTAGTAAGTGTAGAGAAAGAAATCCCTTATTCTAGAGGCAGTGGGATAGCACTATAGTCATGCCACACTCCACCTTGCTTCATAAAAACTCCTTGTTATTCCTCAAGGAAAATTGCCAAAGAGAACAACAGTTCTATGTACTCCTGGATTTACAAATGCCATTTTCTGTCTCAGTGTTGGGTGTAGAGTAACTTCTCCTGCAATTTGTATGGGATGTGACGAGTAAACACCAGCAGTGTCCTGGCAGAAATACCGATGCTAGAAAGAATGAAGAGAATGGAGAAAAAGGTAGCAAAATCTCCCCAGAGCAGGTATTTTCCGGCAGCTAGCACTGCGTGGAAGGCAGATTTTTCCAGGTGTTGTGAGGACGATCAGTCCAGGGAGGCCATGGAGCTTGACCATGGAGCTCAGCTGTTGGCTGCTCCCACTGGCTTTGCCTGATGCAAATCCTGCCCGAGTGAAAAACTGAAAATCACAATTAAAAAGTCTCTAGAATATGTTGGACAGCACAGCACAGCACAACAATGAGATATGGATATGGCAACCAGAACAGCGCTATTGCCTTGGGAAAGAGCCCGGTAGCCATGGATCAGAGCGGCTGGAAGAGCTGCAGTGCCTGGAGCTGGTGGGAGCCTCTCCGGGCGCTGCCATGAGAAGCTTTAGTTAATTAAGCTCTGAATTATGAATTATGCATAGAGGATAAAACAATGTCCTGATTTATGGCTGGGGAATTAAGGTGTCACGGGCTCAGGTAGGTGCTCCCAAGCTTCATCCCTGCTGCAGGGTGAAAGCCTTTATTCCGTGATGGGATGGCTCCCTGGGATGTGACACAGGGACTCCGTGAAACTGTGCTGTGGCCAGTGGCCCACACAGGGACATTGCATCACTGAGGGACACTGATGGAGGTGCAGAGGTGATGCTGGGGGTCACAGCCCTCAGCCCTGGCCAGGTGCTTGGCCAAGGGCAGTGCAGGGGCCAGGCCACCCAGCACCCCAGGCAGGCTGCCCGTGGGTACCTTCCTTCCCGCTCCACAGGGATGCCACTGCCTGCCATCCCCTCAGCAGGTTTGTTTCTCTCGTTACCCTCCAAACTCCAATGGGCAATAGGGAGTCTATTTCTGAGCCATGCAAAGTCTTCTTCTGTTGACAAGGAACAAGGACTTCCCTCCTGAGCGGGCCCCCAGCTGTGCCCGCCGGCACTTGCTCAAAGGGGCTGGATCCCAGCCTAGCCTCTGGCTCAAACCCCCCATTCAGCACCGTGTTTGGAAGGCAGAGCAGGGAGGCAGCCAGCTCCCAAAGCCAAAGGCTGGAGTGGCTCTGCCATCTCAGAGGAACAAAGGCCTTTTCTGCCCTGGGACAATATTGCCACTCACCAGCGATGCCCCCAGCCAGCGGAGCCTGGGGATGGCTCCTTTCAGCTGCGCTATGGGAGACCGCAGCTTCCAAGTCTAAAGCTGAGTTTATTTTTCCGCTTCCTTCTGCCATTGAAGCCCCCCGGACACTGTGGAGGAGGAGAGAAAGCTTCCCAAGAAAGCTGCAGGGAGGAGGCTGGTCCCCTATGTGCACAGAGGGCCTTTGGGGTCAGAAGCCTGGTGCCCCATATCTGCCCTGTGTGCCCTCACAGGAGCCCCACAGAAGAGCTGTACCATCCTGGGATCCTCAACAGGATCCCCAGCATGTTCTGGGTCTGGAACCAGGAGTCATGGATGTGCCCTAGTGGGGTCTGTCCTCCCAGCACCTCTGTCCCCATCTACCCCTTGGGACTGTCCTACACTGCTGTGGGGGGCAGCAGCTGCCTGTGAGGTGCTGGGGGGCTCCAGGGGATGCAGGGTCAGGATGTGGGATGCAGAATGTGAGATGCTTCCCAGCAGGCAGATATATCCGAGGGCTCCGGAGGTGATACCCAGGTTGGACAGAGCCCCTGGCAGTCTTGTTCCTGCCCCGAGTGTTCCCCCCAAGCACAGGGAGCTGAGAGTGGTGGTGATCGATAGGCACAACTGCAGAGCAAACACAGCAGCACCGGGCTGCTGCATCACCGTCACGAAAATAAATGAGAGATTGATTTTCCGGGCAGTTTGGATCTCATGGATCTCAGCAGCTGTGACAAGTAGAGCACAGACATGACCAGCTCAGTGGGGCTGTCACCCCCCTGTACTCCTGAGCGCTGAGGAGCAGTGATGTGAGGTGGCTGGAGGCTCAAGCACTTGGAACAGAGGCAAAGCAGCAATGACGGGCTTCAGGGTCCCACTTACAGTGCAGGGGACAGACCCCAGGCACAGAACCAGGCAAGATTGGGTACACTCGGAGGGATAGTGAAGCAGGTGCCCTGTGCTCCCTGTGGGATCTCGCAGCTCACCGGCACGAGCCACAGCCCAAACCGTGGTGAGCAGCACTCGCCTGCTCACCAGAAAGGCACCGTCTGCCTTTAATGTCTTATCTTCAAGCTGCTCTTGCTAAGTCACATCTGACTTAATTATGGTAATTAAGATTGACATTAATACAAGATTAAAATGTGAAATTAAAATTAGCTGTGAAACTTATCTGAAATTTTAGAGCAGTTATTGATTTTCTTCACTGTTAATCAAAGGTCTGAGGTAACGGCCAATGAACATGGCACTAATTAGAGCAATGCCCATAAAGTGGCCTCAGGAGATGTTTCTCTTATTTCCTTGGAATACCTCAGGTCTCTGACCTTGCAAACATGTCCAGTCCTGAGTGCTGCTGAAGCAGCTTGAGAGGCCATGTCTCACCCGCTCTTGTCAGCACCACTCCTGCTATGGAGCCGGGCTGCACACTCACCGATGGGCAGTGGTGCTGAGTTCTTCATGGTGCTGCGCAGCCAGGCACAATGTTGGAAGGGTTGGTCCAGCTGGGCGGGGGTTCAGGTCCACCCTGCAGGCAGGAGGGCCCTGGCATTTCCAGGAGCAGCAGGAGCACAGTGACCCCGGGAGCACTGAGGCTGCTGGTTCTCCCGCCACACACCACTGCTATTTCTCAGGCTGAAATTTCACAGGCCATTTGGCCTCAGCAGTGGTTGTGAGAGGGAAATTATTCCAACCACACCAGCTCTGGGGAGTGCATCCCATGGTGTATCCTGCAGTTCATCCCAGCCCATATCCCCACATGCACTCCTGCCTCTCAGCTCACCTGAGTCTGCAGCAAAGGGTTGGAGGGACAAGGGGACCTCAGTACTGCTGTAAGACCCCCCAGCAAAGGCTCCCTTTCCCCAGGTGTGATGCC
This sequence comes from Cephalopterus ornatus, assembly GCA_013396775.1. Lineage (NCBI taxonomy): Eukaryota > Metazoa > Chordata > Aves > Passeriformes > Cotingidae > Cephalopterus > Cephalopterus ornatus. The sequence continues at coordinate 887,170 of VZRE01014863.1, forward strand.
TTGGAGTCATAAGGTCCTGTGTTGTGGGAGATGGGCCTCCCTGCACTCCATAAACCTGGCTGAAGAAGCTGAGGCTCAAGCCTCACCATTCCCTCTCCAGCACTAACAACTTTTGCCACTTCATGGGTATTTCTGCATCACAAATACAGCGCTTGGTCTCTTTTCCTGCCTGTTTCCATGGCACTGCTGTTGTTATCTGGCTATCTTAGGAATTTACTACAATGCAGATGAGCACAATAAAAATCACTCAAGGAGAACTGCTAAATGAGAGAAAACTTTTATCTTTAATAATGGCAGGTTGGGAGAGAAGCGGTGCTGGAGTGAAGGGGGAGCAGAGCAGGCTGCGCTCGCTCTGCCACAGATAGCTTTGTTCATCCAAATTAAACCTCTGAGCAGGCGAGTCCCACTTGGATATGAAAATGACAGTGTTAAATAACACGCTGCACCTCTCAGTGATTTCTCTCTCTTCCTTATTTTGTCCTTCTCGCGCCTGCTGCCCAACTGCTCCCAGCTGGCTATGGCTCAGAGTGACACGGGGAATGCAAATGACCCTCTGCCCGCTCCCCAGCATCCCCGGGCTGCTGCCTCCACTCCCAGCAGCGTCAGTGGAGGAGGGATCTCAGCAAAGCCCAGAAAGGGAAAACGGCAGCAGGATCAGTCCCCATGTTTGGACAGTTCCTTGACTTGATGTGTTCTGCGTGGTGGCATTGGTAGTGACACCAGTGTGTGATGGTTGTTGCTGAGGTAACGGGATCAGTGTAATTGCTCTCCCAAAGGTAGCGGGGACTTCTCAGATGGCAGCATCAACAAAGTGGCTGTTTGGGGGAGAGACTGCGCTCTGTCTTGTGCTGTTTGACACTCGTGTCGTGCTTTCTGACATTGTCCTGGCTATTTGACTTGACAGACGGAGCATCCAGGAGGACCAGGCAGCTCTCACTGGGAGGTGATTTACAGTAAACACTTCAGGGCAGGATTTGGGATTTCAAGAGAATGAAGCCTCCGTTCCTGTTCTTATCAAAGTCAGTGTAATTACAGTGTGTGCTCTGACGGACTCAGGAGGAACCTGCTGGGAGCCCTGGGCTCACAGCAGCTGCTGGTGGCCTGGGCAGGAGGACAGGCAGGACCAGAATGGGCAGAGGGCCCCACAGTCAAGCTCACCATCCCCCCATAGGCAAAGAGGTTGTGGAGCTCCAGGGCCAGGTGCTGAGCAGAGACTCTGTGTTGCTTCTTTTGCCACAGGACTGAGGATACTCCAGTGCTCACCCATGGCCACAGTGCCAGACCCACATTACAGGGAACACTGAGCAGCACCCACAAACTGTGAGCTCTTGTATGCCTAGGGCCCCTGCCCCACTGAGGCCAGGCAACTGCAATTCTCTCCAAGCCAGCCTTTGCTGGCTCCAGCAGCAGGACCGGACCTCAGTGTATCCCCGCCAAGGTGGCCATGGGGCCTTTATCAGCCTTCCCATAGCACCACTGCCCTACTCACAGACTACTTTTGGGGAGCCAGAGGAGGTGAGAAGAGCTTTGGGTGCTGGGGGGGGGCTTTGGGTGCTGAGCAGAGCTGGGATGCTGAGAAAGGCTTGAGATGCTATGGGGAGCTCGGGGACAAGGGGCAGTGAGACCATACAACAGACTGGGCACAGGCTGGGTGGGGGCCTGCAGTATGGAGCACTGCCCAGACTGGAGGGGCACTGGGGCTCTTGGAACCAGGGGGAAGCCGGGAGGCACGCAGGAAACCACGCGGGAACCGTGTGGCCGAGGATGCTGGGGGGAACCGTCTCCGGGAAGCACAGCGGGTCGGTGGGGCTGGGGTAAGCGGGGG
>VZRE01014863.1:897552-921400 GCA_013396775.1 Cephalopterus ornatus
CCATGCCCCCCCCCCGCCCGCTGCTTGCAGCAGCCCCGTAGGCGGCGTGCCCCGGGGGGACAAGTTTCTGCGTCCCCCTCAGATCGGAGGGGTTGGGGGGCGGCTGTGTGTTTGGGACAATAACTGGCACCGTTGGGGCCATTTGCGTGCTGGTGGTTGCAGAGGTCAGGGATTTCCTTGGGTCGTGGGGATGCTCCGAGTGCCCACGGTCCTCTCCTGGGGGGAGCCGAACTCTCTGGTATCTGCTGGGCAATGGTGCTGCTCCTTCCATAAGGACGGAAAACAGCTTTCAGCGTTCAAACCCATCCTAAAAGCCACAGACATTCCCATTCCTGCTTCTTCTGGGCCCTTGGAGCCGCATCTCCCACAGCAGGATCTCTGCTCATCATCTGGTGAGGGGCTTGGACTGCTCTCCTCTCCCCAAGAGGTTCAGAGCTGCCACGGAGATGAAATCAGTGAGGCAATATCAAGTAAAAGCCAAACTTTTCAAGCTTTCTAATCACAACTAGAAAGGCTCCTTTTCAGCTTTTGTTTCCATCTCACAGAGGAGCCCGTGGCTGCCAGCGGCGAGATGGCTGGCTTTGTTGTGGAGATGACTGTGAAGGACACAGGCTGTGTTCCCATTTAGGAATGCATTGAGGCTTTCTTGGAATTCATTAGGAAAGGTAGGGAGGGAAGGGTGCAGCAAAACAAGAGTCCTTGCAGCTGCAGCCTGCTCCCCAGGGGCAGAGCTTTTCAATTTTTCCACTGCAAAATGTCTTTTACAACATCTAAATTCGAAAAGGGTTCCATTCCTCTAGTTAGGGTTTATCTCGAGCCTGCAAGGAAAGGGAAGCTGCACCTCCAGCAGCCCAGCTGGTTCCCCAGCACCACTGAGCTGTGGTTCCAGGTAGAACCCACAAGTCTGCTTCCTTGGAGCTGTCTGATGTGGCTGAATGGCTCTGCTAGAGCTAAGCATGGTTTGGGTTGGAAGAGACCTTAAAGATCAGGCCATTCTACGCCCCTGCCTTGGGCAGGGACTCCTTCCACTAGACCATGTTGCTCCAAGCCCCACCCAACCTGGCCTGGAACACTTCCAGGGATGGGGCATCCACAGCTTACTCTGGGCGACCTCTGCCTCACCACCCTCACTGCCAGGAATTTCTCAATATCCCACCTAGTCCTGCCCTCTGGCAATGAGAAGTCATTCCCTCTTGTCCTGTCCCTCCAGGCCCTTGTCCAAAGTCTCTCTCCAGCTCTCTTGAAGTCCCTTTAGGCATTGGAAGAGGCTCTAAGGTCTCCCTGGAGCCTTCTCTTCTCCAGGCTGACCACGCCCAGCTCTCCCAGCCTGGCTCAGTAGCAGAGGGGCTCCAGCCCTGCATCCACTGGTGGGATGAGGCACAGGATGATTGTGACTCGTTTTCCTGGTGGGAACGCTGTCACCCAAGGGCACAAACTGAATTAAGTCATAGCAACCAACATCTCCTGGAGTGGCTCAGGTATCCGATCAAACTTCCATGGGAGGGGGCTGTATTTTTCCACATTTCCACTCCACGTGCATCAAACTGGCCTCGGGAGCAAAGTCTTGCTTAAATTATACAGCATTGCATCCTTGATCAAAACAAGAAGCCTGAGTGAGCAGCAGAGGCAGGAACCTGCCTAAAGTCAGGGCTACAATCCTGGAGTCAGAGTCACCTCTGAAACAGGGGTTCAGCTCTGAAAGTTCCTTCCTCAGCCCCCCAGCACCATCCCCAGCTACAGGCCAGAGCCTTCTCTCATGGAAAATACGTGTTGCAAGCCCAGGACCCTTCAGCCTGATCCCTGAATGTTCAATATTGCATGTCAAAACAGCAATGCTTAAAACCAGATTTATGTCTCAGATGTGCCTCTTTTAATCATACTACACTGCTATCAAAAGGACATTAAAAATTACGGTTACCCTATAGGAACATAAAAAATAGCAGCAGTGAAAAAACCCTTATCCAAGGCAAGTGACAAGCAGAGTTTTATAATTAGCTGATTCTTTACCTGCTGGGAAGAAGAGTTGGGTGCTTTCTCACCACCTTTCCCCTTCACCAGGTTGTGCCAAAGATAATATCAGCAGGAAATGTGTCCAGATACCAATGATACGACACGTGTTTTACAGGAATACATGAGGAACATCTGATACAGGCCCTCTCCACCTGCTGATTCCAACATCAAAGCTTTCTGGAGAGGTTTGTGGAGTGATGCTGCTGCCAGAGCCGGAGTGGCACTTCCCAGAATGGTACTGCTGGTGTCACACGGTGCCAAAGCTGCTTTGATGGGAGTAGAAAAGCTGGAAAACCAAAGAGCTGCGCACTAGGAAGTGTGATGGTCTCCAGCAGGTCCAGGTCCTCCTTAGCACACCCATTCTGAGGCAGAGCTGGGGGTAGAAATGAGCCTCCAGAGCTGGCATTTTAGGGCTTTCTTTGTTAACTCAATCCATCTGTGATTAACGAACAATGAGGCTGTAACTTGAGTGTGTGGGGTTTCCGATTTTTCTATTCAAGGAATTTTCAGGGGGGGAGTAGAGGAAAGTAATATTGCCCAGTCCATTACAAGGGAGATGCTTTTCCATGCCCCTTGTCAGCATCCTTGCACTTGTTCCCAAGGTGGAACACAGTGGAGGGGCAACAAGTCCCTGTGGGCACAGGAGAAGGTGACCATCCCCACACAGGGCAGGTGCCCTGATGCAGGTGGGAAGTTCCCTACAGCGAGTGGGAGAGGCAGAGACACAGTTTCAGACAGAGACACAGCTGGCCACGGTCCAGCTGGAGGACTAAGTCCTCTTTGCTTGTTTATGACACACTTTTAGCCTTCTGTTTCTCCAGTTTGGGGAATCCAGGGATTTCCTGGGTGTTAGTGCTGCCCTGGCAGCCACACTGGGTGCACAGGATGGGGTGTCCCACAGGGCACAGCTGTCACCACCCCAGCAGTCCTGGGCAAAGTGCCCAACCTCTTTGTTCCCAATGTACTTGCACCCCCCAGAAGCTTATCATTATCCTTTCTGATATAATTAATATCAATCAAACAGAATAATAGAGCAGAGGTCAAGGAAGGCTTTTACTTCCTCAGGGAACAAGGGGCTGCTTTCGTCAGAAATACCAGGGAGCCAGCTTAATTGTTCTAAATTCAAGAAATTATAAATGTGCTTTATAATTGCATGTTCTCCTGCACTGGAGAGGGAGGAGGGACATGGGAGAGGCTTTGGATGGGAGCTCCCACACTGTAGACACTGCACCCCCAGCCCTGGGGGTTGCTGCCGTGGAGCAGCACAGCTGAATCAGCTTTTAATCCCCAGAAAAACCTGGGTTTTAGGGTTTGATGGGTCATGCCACCCATATCGGGCTGGAAGGAAACTCTCTGTCCTGTGCCTCCCAGCTGTTGCTGTGTGGGTGCACATGGATTAGGAGGGATGCAGAGGGATACAGAGGTTGCTGGAGCTAGGCGGGGGACTCAGCAGGGCTGGGGACTGCACCCAGCCTCAAGAGTGAAGCTGCTGCTTGCCATGCAAGAGGACTGTGCTCCTTTCCTGACATCCTGATGGCTAATGAAAATATATTTGCTATCTGTATTAATTAAAATAAAGTGCAGCAGCTCGTCATGAGGCTCCGTGGGAGAAGCTGTACATGGGTTATCATCATCCAGCACAGCGTCGTGCAGCAATGGAATTAGTTCTGCCAGGCCATCTTTAAAACACAAATCACTGATGGCTGATACAGCTGACAATTAATTATATAGAAACCTGTGTAACTGGAAACGAGGTGAGGGCTGAGGTGCAGCAGTAGCAGCTCAGGACCCTGCAGGGATGGACCCCAGGGTGAGCTGTATGGTCCCAAGGTCTGGGGCAGGGCAAGGGTGTAAAGCTTGTGCCAAACGGAAAATGATGCTCTGCACCCCCAGAACAACTCCATTTTTAGGGAGAAAATTTGTTTAAAAAGCTAAAAACTGAACTTCAGGCAAATCATGTCTGCTAAGGCGTTAGTGTCTGAAGGAGTGAGCCAGTATAGAGGCACATCCCTGGCAAGGAGACTCTGGACACCAGGGGCATGGTGGAAGCTGTGGTTCTCATATAGATCTGTGCAGCACAATGTGCCTATGGGCACAGGGAGCTGTTCTGCTGCCAAATCCAAATTGTCCTGACATAGTGAAGATCCAGCATTGAAGTGCAGATTATTGCTTTTTTAGGAGGAAGACACTAAGTAATGGAGAGGGTGACTGGCTGACCACCTACATCAAGGTCAGGCTGGACGGGGCTCGGGGCAACTTAGTCTAGTGAAAAGTGTCCCTGCCCATGGCAAGGGGTGGAACTGGATGAGCTTTAGGATCCCTCCCAACCCAAACCATTCTGTGATTCTATGGTTCTATGATCACATCTGCTGGCACTGCTCCAGGCTGTGAAACATGGTTTGGGAGCCCAGCATATACCATCCCTTGGCCATCCCGTGCAGTTCCAAGCTCTGTCCGCTCTGCTGGGGCACACGAGGCCGGCAGTGGTGCAGGAATGGGAACAGGGAGTGCCGGCTGTGCCCTAGTTCCTGCCAGCCTCGGCAGCACAGACCGTCCCCATAATCGATGGAGCCCAATAACTGTAATAACCACAACCATCAGTAACCCTCCGCTTTCCCTGCCTTCCTGATTGCCGGCAGCGGGGCCGTTCACAAGCTGTCAGGAGTCATTAGGCACCAGAGCTGCATCATTTCAGAGCAGTGCAACAGGGTCTTTTCAAGGGCACCAGCATGCACCAGGCAGCACCAGGCAGCACCAGTTCCTGCACAGTTCCTGCATGGCCTCAACAAGGAGAAAGTGCAAAGAAAAACATTGCCTCCAGAGCAGCTCCTTAGGGTGATGCAAACTGTGACCATCATCAGGACACACCGACCCCAATGCCTGGCCTGACACACTGTCCTAGCAGGCAGAGCTGAGACCCCACTTGCTCCCTGGGGAGAGAGAAACTGGCTCTGCATGGGCTGGGGGTGCAGGGGCCAGAGGCACAGCCTGGGGTACTGAGAATCCCCAGCCTTGTCCCCAGTCCCTCACCCTGAGCAGCTCCAGCTCAGCCACCTCTCCCCTGTGCGTGGTGTGATACCTGGTGCTGCATTCCTGTATCGAGAACAGCCCAGCTGAGTCCATGGGGAGAGCAGAAAGCACCTGTGTGCCCTGTGCCAGATGTCACCCATGCCATCCTCATTGCTCTGAGGCACCTCTGCAACCCAGGAAGGAGGGCAGGACCTGCTGGGCTCCAAATTCTGTCCCAGGGCAACTTTTGGGGTACTACAAAAACAATCTTTTGAGGTACCCCTATAAAAACCCACGGAGGAGAGCAGGCAGGGGCAGCAGTGGTGCCAGCCGTGTCCTACCCTGCTGCTACAGGGGAGACAGTGATGCACCCCGAGGTGCTGCGAGTGTCTGCTGCTCTCTCAGGAGCCTGGACTGGAGCCACGCTGTGATTCCTGTTACATCCTGTGAAAGAAATATAAAGAGCTGCCAAACAGATTGAGCAGAGGCAGCTCAGCTCTCCCCCGTCGCTGCAGTCGCTCAGGGGCTGTGCTGTGAGCTCAGGCAGGAACCAAAAGCTCCGGCTGCCCCAGCCCGTGGAGCACCGGGCAGTGACGCTGCTCTGGTCACCTGCATCTCTAACATCACATTGTCATCTCATATCTCCTCTTCTGGAGTGGAAATCAAAACTAACCAAACCGTGAACACACTGCAGACAGGTAGAACAACAGGGGAGTTGAATAGTCAGATATTCCATGGATGTGACTGTCTGGAAGTGAGTCCATGAATGATTTATAGCCAGGCAGAGAAACAGTCAGTGGTTGTAATCAGACTAAACTTTGTCTCTCCAGATGTTTTAGAGCTGTGTGTCCACTAATTGCTTTCCAGTGTCCCCAGGGGCAGGGAGTTTGACTGAACCCACTGGAGAGAACTTGTGCAATTCCAGGTGTCCAGTGGGTTGCCTGGGCTGTTCATGTGCACCTGGCATGTTCTTGGCCAAGGCAGGGTAGGCAGGGACACAAGTGTGGTGCCCATGCTCCCACAGAACCCCTGGCTGGCACGGCAAGGGTTGCTCCTTGAAGCTTGGGGACATCAGTGTGTCAGGGAGGGGAGCCCTCAGGGGCAAAGCCCTTCTGGCCATGGCATTCCAACCTCCCCAGCCTGCCCAGGTGGGTCCCAGGTGGCAGAAACTGCCATGGCTCTGTGGTTGGGGCTGCAAGCACAGAGGGCTCCTGGCTCACTCCGTGTGAGCAATGTCCTACCCACAGCAAAGCTGCTGACACCTGGGCTGCATCTCTGCCAGGGTTCTCTCATCCCTGCCAGTGCTCTTGCATCCCTTCCGGGGCTCCTGCATCGCTTCTGGGTTCCCTCCATCACTCCAGAGGCAGTGCCAAGGGCAGAGCACCCCTGCCAACACCTTGGCTCATGCAGCACTGGCACCGAGAGGCACTGGCATGGCAGGGACACAGCTGAGCAGAGCCCAGCCAGGCAGGAGCCCCCAGGAGCTCCTGTGGTGTCACAGTACGAGCGGAGCATGAGCTGCTCCCGAAGAGTTAATCCCAGCACTCGCTTCTTCAGATCTGCTCCGCTACGTCTTAACAGTGATGGGAGATTAATTATTTTAGCTTCAGAGAGCTGACTAGAACGGGGTTTTGTAGCTAAATATACTCTCTCTTTAGGAGCCCATTTAATTTTATGCCCTGATGTAGACGGCTGGGCTGAATGATTGGTGCAGAAAGGAGCTTCTCTTCCCCCTCTTCAATTTGTACCCTGAAAAGCTGTCAAAATACCCGATTTCCTCTCCTCGGGAGAGCCCTGAGGAGCAAACATCCCTCTTGGGGAGCCTGGGAGAGTCACAGGATGGATCTTCTTCTGCTCCTTCATCCCTGTGGATTCCTCATCCCTGGAATTGCCAGTTTGGACAGGGCTTGGGCCAACCTGATCTAGTGGAAGGTATCCCTGCCCATGTCAGGAGTGAAACTGGATGATCTTTAAGGTCCCTTCAAACCCAAACCATTCTGTGATTTTGTGATCCCTGTGACAAACCCCTCTAGAGTGGGGACACCCATGGGGACACAGCAGGAGAGGACAGGGAGAGCAGGGCACAGCAGGTCCCCCTGCCCCTGAGTGTCCATGTCTGGTGCTGGCTGTGGTAATCCTGGGAGTGCATCTGGCCAAAGTGGAATTCTGGTACTGGGGATTTACCAGGAAGACTAGAAAGTTCAATGGGAAACTTCCTATTTGCACGTAGTGAGGCTCAGCTTCCAAAAAAATTAAGTCTTCCTTGAACCCACTGGGTTAATTCCTTTCAGCCAGATCTGTCTGCCCGTACCAAGGCACAGATGTGCCTTACTTACACTTAATATCATAAAAATCTGCATCAAAAGTTCCACTCTCTGTAATGGCTTTGCCCCCCTGGCACCTGGTCCCTACAAGGCCGTGTATTGCTCCTGGAATATCAGGATAATTCTTCTCCCATCACCTGGGGAAGCAGTGGGATCCATCTAGGAACAGTCAGCGTGTGACGGGTTGTATCGCTTCCACACTGCAAATCTCTTGATTCCTTCGTAATTGGATGAGTCTCTTTAATTCCTCTTCCTCATTAGCTGCTGCTGCTGCTCCTCCTGCATCTTTTTGGGAAGGAGCTGGGAAATTCCCAGCATGAGCTGACTTCATCCCTGGGTTATTTGGGGGTCTGCCAGGGCTGCTCTGTACTAGGTGTTATACAAGGGTGAGGGGTGCCAGGGCTGGGGCATCGCTGGGAGACACAGGCTTCAGAGTGAGGGGACCTGCCCAAAGCCACAGGTGCTTGCATGGAGCTGGTGTGGCCAAAACAAATGCCCGAGAGTCAAAGTCTCATTGATTCCAGCTCCATGAAGCAGCACTAGGGAGGAAAATCCATTTTCCTCATAGCTCAGAAAAGTGTGTAATTTCCCAGCATCTGTCAGGCCACTGCAGATCGTTAGAGCAGTTACGAGCTTCTCGGGAACACGTAGAGGGGAGCGGTTTGCAAGTTTAATTCCCATATTCCTGATGGTGTCCTTGCTCCTGAGCAGAGTCAGCCAGGCACAAGCAGCATGAATTCGCCAGTCAGGAGCAAGCAGGATCGATTTACCACTAAAACAGGTTTTTAGCAGTGTTTTGCTGTTGGAATATTGCCCACCACTTGCAGCAGTCCCTGACAAACTCCCTGATTCCACCTGGGACCAGGAACCTACTCACCTATGGCCAGTCCAGGAGGCTTTTCCATCCAGTTCAGCCCAGTGCTGGGATCAACTGTGGGAATGGGTGTATGCTGTCCCCCAGGACCATGTCCCAGCCCCACATCCTCTGCCGATGCAGCAGGTCCCTGAGCCTCTTGCCATGAGCAGCAGGCACTGGTGAAATGCCTCTCTTCCATCCCTGGAAGTGTTCAAGGCCAGGTTGGATGGGGCTTGGAGCAACCTGTTCTAGTGGAAGGTGTCCCTGCTCATGGCAGGAGAGTGGATGAGATGATGTTTTAGGTCCCTTCCAACTCAAACCATTCCAGGATTCAATGATTCCATGATTCTCTCTTCTCCTTTTTTCTCCTTTCCTGGCAGAGGCAGATTTGCCGCTGGGTGCCTGAGCTGCAGCCGGGTGGGCAGTGGGGAGGAGGGCCTGGTCCTTTCCGGCCATGGCTCCTCGGGCTGGGCACCACTGCCAGCATCCTCACCCAGTAATGAGGGGTTTCCATGGCAACCTTATTTGAGCATCGCAAGTGACACAGATGTAAATTTTAAAATGAAATATTCAGACCACAGTCCTATGAGCATAAATAAACCCCTGCACATGGGCAATTTAACAGCATTTTAAAGCAGATTGGAAACTCCCCAGGGCCACCAGAGTCTCTGTGGCATTGGGAAATTCATGGGGATGGAAAGAAATGCATCCTGACCCCATCCTGTCCCAGGAATCCCAGTGCTCAGCCACATCCCAGCCTGAGCCCAGAGCGGGATCAAATCAGCAGGGAAAGGTGCTGGTTCACCTGCACTGCAGAGGATGTGGCACATGGGAACAGCGTGGGAATTACATCCAGGTGCCCCCTAGAATGGCATGCAAATCATTCCCGAAGTTTCTTGACCTCTGTTGCCGTCTCCTCTTGAGCAAAGGCTGGGCATCTTTTTTCTTCTGAATTATCTTACATCAATTGCTCCGTGGGACAGTCCACGTTTTCGTGGTGTGCGGGACCGAGCACTGGAGTCTTGGGGCTCTCAGCGCCCCTGTGCTGTCATCCCTGCCGGGCAGGACCCGGACACAGGCACCGCTCCTGTGTCCTTGTGCCACATCGGAGAATCACTTTCTGTTTTCTCTGACCGCAATGGAAATGTTTGCCTGAAACCCGTCCACAGCCCTCGCTTCTGCCTCGCCGGGGGCACAGAGTCGCCTTTAAGAGGAGAGCGGCTCCGAAACTCACGGCGCCGCGGGCAGACCCTGCTCTGGCTTCGCTTCCCTGCGCTCCCACGGGGATGACTCACCCGGATCGGATTGCTACGGCTTTATTTGCTTACAGGGTGAACCGGCAGGATGCTCTTGAGGAAAACTTTTTTTTTTTTTTTTTTTTTGCCATTGGAAAAACTTAATTTGCTGAAACTGTAACTGCAGGAAAACGTGGGATTCACATCTCCTGCCTGGAGGCAGGCGGCCAGCGAGGCTGCTTCCGGCTGTGGGGACGTTTGGAAAATGAAAGACTGTTTCGATTAAGATTTTTCTGCTCTTCAAGATTCAAGGCAAAAATCTAAAATCTGAAACTGAACCAAAAAATTTCCAATCCGTCACAGCTGAGTGCTTGCATGGACACAACATTCTTTTTCCTCAATCCTCACTTCCCACCCAAACCCTCTGTTTTCCTCCCTAAGGGTGAAACCTGTGTGGCATGTGCTGGAGGTCGGTGTGGGAAGAGGCAGAAGAGCAGAAGGTGCCCAGGGTGCTGCTGCCCCTTCCCACCCACCAGACCCCACTGACACTGGGTTGCACCAGGTACTGGCCTCAACAGCCCTCTTTTGTCCAAGATCTGGATAAGCCCTGTATGAACTCATCCTCCTGATGATCCCATTCCTCCCACTGCAGTGCTTTGCGGCACCTGCCAACCCTCCTTCATCAACCACGTGAGAATTGGGAATTCTGGGGGTTCAGCCTGCATGCAGAGGCTTGGGTGCTTGGGAGTAAGGGATCAGTCCGTGATGGGGTGCTGGGCAGTGCAGAATCAATCCATGAGGGCTCACATGAGACACCAGCAGCAGCTCCAGGCAGGATTAGCCCAGCCCAGCACCCATCGATCCGCCTGAGCCCATCACACAGGCAGAGCACAGGGCTGAACACCACCACTAATAGCATCTGGATAAGCTTTATCCATTTCTGCTATAATCAGACCCTAAACCCTCCTGGACAGTGACTCCTGAGCTCAAGCAATCCTGCTGCCATTCCCAGCAGCCAGGGAGCCTGTGCTCGTCGTGCAGCAGTGATACCATCGGCATTAGTAATGGGAGCCCACGATACAGCTACTCATGGTTTAGCTCTTTCAGGAGCACAGCGGCAAAATGAGGCCTTTGTGATTATTCCAGCATCCTTTTATCAGGCATTTGCAGCTCCCTAATTCCTCTAAGCCCCTCTGGCTGAGGTATCTCAGCAATCAGGTTTGCCTGCAGCTCTCCAGCCACGGCACCTCTGGAGCAGCAGATGTGTCTCTGCCACCACTGCCCATGGGACAGAGTCGCATCTCCCTGGCTAGGGCTGCAGGGATCCTGGGGACCCTCTCACACGAGGATGAAACTTTGGGGCTCCCAGGGGTGGCTGATGCCCTGCAAGAACCCATGTCAATGCTGACTCTAGGTGAGAAGAGACACTCTGGGAGCCCTTGCCCTGCCACCCCTCCTATCCTGCTGCCTTTCCAGACCCCTGTGCCATCACTGCAGTCCCAGGAAAGGGCTGTGTCCTGCTGGCAGCTCCCACAGCACTCAGCACCCTCATCCCACCAAGGAGCCAGAGCTTCCGACACGGCTAAGTATAAACCGCGAGGGAGTGCGGCTGGTTGGAGACATCCTCCCTGGAGCCGAGCTTCCTTCCACCGTGTTTACATGCCGGTATCCAGGCAGATCCCAGAATAGAACTGAAGAAGAGCTGTCGCTTTGCATTAAGGTCACTTGTGCTCCAAACCGTCCTGGACGTGTCTGTCCCATCCTGCAGGAGCAGCCGCCTGTGCCCACACCGCTGTGCAGAGCACAGAGCCACGGGTGCCACGCCTGGGGGACCAGGGGCTGCAGGGCCATGACAGAGGCCTTCATGGATTTGGAGAAGCCTTTCCAGTCCTGAACCGCCTGCAGAGAGCTCCTGATCAAGATACAAGATAAACCCCTTGTTCATCTCAATAGCATTTATTTCCTCCAGAGCTGGTTTAGCAGATTAGATCAAGGTCAAACGTGACCATTTCTCTTCCACCAGCTCAGTGTCTCCAGATTGATAATTTGTGCAGAACAGGATGCATTTTGGCAGCCAGTGAGAGTGCTGCCCCAGCCACAGCCACAGCTCAGCCTCCTGTGGAGCCAGGTCATCTCTTACCCTGTGGGCCTTGGAGGCAGGAGAACAGCTGTGTGCATTCAGATCGGCGTGAAAAGGCTTTCCAAAGCCCACCCTGATCAATATCAAATATGGAAACCCATTGCAATCCTTCCTTAAGGATGTGGATACTTGATTCTACCTCCTGAGATGGGCTCCAGGCAGGACCGAGTGAGCAGGGGGCTTTGCTGGGGCCGTGGGGGTTGTGGGGTAGCTCTGAGGTAGGCTGGGAGGGAGTAGGGTCTGGCAGCCTGGGGATATGCTGGAGCACAGCTCGAGTTTGGGGGTGGTGATGCAATCTGGAGCTGAGATCACTAATCACTTCTCTTTCTTGTAACGTGGAATAAGCCTATATTAATCCTTGATGCCAAAGCCCCTGCTCCTCCCTTTCCCCGCTCCAGCCTGGCTTCATTCCGCCTTCTCCACTTCCCTGGAATGCACATTTGCCCTTTACAAACTGAAGCATGTTCAGTGTCTCATTAAAGAGTCGCTTTACAGAGTGTTTTATTTCATGCTTTGTTAAGGACAGAATCGGATAAATGCATCCTGGCAAAGGATCTAATAAGGAATTAGTCAACTTTCCAAAAGCATAAAATATGGTTTAATGGCAAAATCCATTAAGAATTAGGGTTCATGTGACAAATAACCCAGGGATGCTGTTTTGATGTTTCTGGGAATACCCTGGCTTTAAGGACTCGGGATCCTGCAGGAACACTCTGACTGTCCCACCGTCACCCAGTGTCCCACCATGTCCCACCATGTCCCACCACATCCCACCAGCCAGCAAGCCCTTTTCCCTAACCTCCAGGGCCGTGCTGCCTCCTCCCTGTCTGAAACCCCCACCTCCTCCCATCACGGAGAAACCCTTTTGCTGCAGAGCACTGAAACCAATGAGCTGACCTGTGGGACAGCAACCACCATCCTGGGAGAGGAAGGCAAAAGCCCATGAAAGCTCTGCAAAACTTCTCAGGGAAGAAAAGGTGGCACTGGCGCTGCCTTGGGGTCCGGTTCCCCTCCACCACTCCATGGCAGGATGTGCATCAGCCAATGCAGGGTGCCCATGGAGGCCAGGATCAGTCCAGGGTGGGATGAAGAGGGAGACAGAGACAGCCTGAACAAAGTGGCGGTTGCAGGGTCTCCCGGGTCCCACTCCCAGCAACATGTGTGGGGACACCAAGGCACCCGGGGGGAGCCAGGGGAGATTATTCGGAGCTGACACCAGTTGGTGGTTACAGGCAATGCGTGTGAAATGTCTCCTAATGTGCTAAGGGAATCAGCTAATGGATTTGCTGAACCACTTACTAATTCAAGTATTAATGTTTTAACTTGTGGGAAACATAGTAGGAGAGGCCAGGAAAGCCTCCAGGGCCAGAACAGGTTTGCTGGTGGCTGGATCCATGATGCGACTGGCTGGCAGCAGGACACAGTGGCTTGGGGTGGGTGCAGCTCCATCCCTGGCCGTCCCAGGGGTGAAGGACCAGCCCAGGTACTGACAGTGTGTCCAAAGACTCTCTAGGACCAAGGACTAGAAGCAGCACAGGGACTGTCAGTGAATTTTGGTGACTCCGTCCTTCAGGATAACTCACAAGCCTTTGCCTTTCCCTATTATTCCTTATCTTCAACTCTTGCCAGAAACTGCTCTGATTTTCCAGAAGATGGAGCAAAGTCAGTTTTCATCAGTTGCTTGGTCCCTCTACACAGGCTCTTGTGTCATCCCTCCAGTCCCGTGGGCAGTGTCACCCAGCAGTGTCCCCGCGTTACAGATTTCACATGCAAGAGCTCCGTTTTTGCTTTCCATTCTGATCCTACCTAAATTGGTAAAATTGAAACACAAAACACCCAAGTTAAGTCTAGCCCAAGCATTGTGTTTTTATTTAAAGCAACTGTAACACTGACTGCAGTGACGTGCTCATGGTGATCCAGAGGTTTATCTGGAGCCTGCTTGGGAAAGAAACCCTGGCTGCTTCTCCAGCCCCCCAACACCAGGAGAACTGGCACTGTGGTGGGCACCCATCCTGGCCGCCCCCGTGGGCACATCACAGCAGCTCAAACTGCTTTTGGGAGCAGGTCAGTGCCTTTGTGTGCAGCTGTGAAAGGGAGCATGTGCCTGGGCAGCCAGCAGTGGGGTTGGGGGCTTGCAGAAACCCCCACACCCACACAAGGGCAGTGATCCTGTATTTTGGGGGCTCCAAACCCTCTCAGGGGAGCTGAGGGGGCTGGAATTATGGTCTTTAAGTACTGTGCATTAAGCACTTTACCTGGCAACTGCTGTTTCCATGGAAAGCTTTGACTCTCTGGCTCTCGGAGCTCTTTGCAGTATCTCACAAAGATCACCCTGTATTTCACCCCACAGACCACAGCCCTGACACCCTATTTGCAGTGGATAAATCTGTATTTATGCAATTATCCCCTGGCTGGGGCAGTGCTGGGTGGTTTTGGTCCCTTGCTCTTTCCTGGGCATCCCACAGGTTGGGTTGCCCTTGGTTTGCCCAACACAAGGGGTGCCTAAGGGGGCTCTGCCAAGGTTTGTGTTCTGCTGTGGGGACTGGTCATTCCTTCTTTGGGAGAGCAGCAAGCATTTCTTCAGCCACAGCTTCCCAGGGGACTGATTTCACACCAGCAGCACAGTTATAATTTCATGCCCAGATGTGCCCAAGTCCCACTTTTGCCTGGTTTTTTTTCAGACAGCGGATCAGGGGCGGCGCTGGTCCCTGTCAGCCCAGACCCTCTTGCTGCAGATGAGCTGGTGGACAAGACGGTCGAGGGAGCTGCGGAGTTCAGGCACGGCACGGGTTTGGCCGGTGGAGCTGAGGGTTTCGGGCGTGCCATGGGTTCAGATGGCAGAGCCGAGGAGCTGGGACATGCCACTGCCCTCAACCTGCTGCCGGCCACAGAGGACGGTGCCAAGCCAGCAGCAGAGGAGACAACGTTGCTCATACAGAGCCATGTCCTGCCAACAGCCACCACGGCCCCCAGCACTGATGCAAAACAAACTGTCCCTGTTAAGAAAAAGCCACCAACTCTAAAGCAAGTAAATATGGGAAGAAAGCACCCAAGGCTCAAGCCCACCCTGGCAGGGCCCCCTGGGACTGCCTCCCCAGTCAGCCTACTGCGCTCCCGGCTCCCCACCACTGCCCAAGATCTGCGAGTGCCAGCAGAGGACATGGAGCAGGGGCCCCCAGAGCTGCCCTGGGGGGAACAGGCCACCACCAGCCACCCCACACTGCAGATCTCCCCATCCACCCTGCCATCAGCCCTGCCTCGGCCCTTCCCAGACAGTGTAGGTGATGCTGGGGAGGTTCCAACCGCGGCTCCCAACGGTGACACCGTTATCCCAACAAACAGCGCGGAGAGAGACGTGCATAGCTCCTCATCAGAGGAGAGCCAAGAAACCACTACATCCACCATTATCACCACCACTGTCACCACCACGGAGCCCACCCCAGGTAAGATGAGCTGCCAGAGCACAGGCACAGGGGTACAGAAGCTGATGGGAAGCAGATCTGTGTTTAGGCAGCCCCCCAAAACCAGGACACCACCTGGGTTTGGGGGGCTGCCTAAAATCTTAGTGCTCAGAGCGCTGGAGCACCTCTGCTATGGGAAAAGGCTGGGAGAGTTGGGGTTGTTCAGCCTGGAAAAGAGAAGGCTCCAGGGAGACCTTAGAGCCCCTTCCAGTGCCTAAAGGGACTCCTACAGAGCTGGAGAGGGACTTTGGACAAGGGCCTGATGTGACACGACAAGGGAGAATGACTTCCCACTGATAGAGAGCAGGGTTAGATGCGATATTGGGAAGGAATTCTTTCCTGTGAGGGTAGTGAGGCTCTGGCACAGGTTGCCCAGAGAAGCTGTGACTGCCTCATCCCTGGATGTGTTCCAGGCCAGGTTGGACAGGGCTTGAATCAACGTGGTCTAGTGGAAGGTGTCCCTGCCCATGGTGGGGGATGGGGCTGGATGATCTTCAAGGTCCCTTCCACCCAAACCATTCCATGATTCTATGATTCAATGGGGTCAGCTGACGGAGCAGGGACCTGGATGCTGGGTTATGGGGTGTGGGAGGGAGCTGCCAGGTGACTCTCCCTCGGTGTGATTGCTGACATGTGTTCCCCCAGTCCTCTGCAGCATGAGCTTCCACGACCCCGAGGGCTACATCGACTCCACAGACTACCCCCCGCTGCCCCTGCACGGGTACCTGCAGTGCACCTACAATGTCACCGTCTACACGGGCTACGGTGTCGAGCTCCAGGTGAGAAGAGCTTTGGTTTGGGGATCCCCACAGCCAGACCCTTGTGTTCACAGCAGCAAATGGTGCAAGGCGTCCACAGCCCTGGGCACCACTGCCCTGGGCACCTGCACTTGCTAAAATAAACCTTCCCAGTGAAAAAATAGATTTTTCTTAGGCCTCCTAATAAACGAACTGTATGAGGAAGCTGGTACACCCTGAATGTCAGCGATGATCAAACTGCTTAAATGTCACACAATTAATTTAACAACAAGGCACTGGCAAGCAGTTTGCTAAAGAGGCACTTGGTTTTGGTAGGAAGAACACCAGTCCCCCAGTCCCTGCATTCCCCTGCCTGCTGGGAAGGGTGTGGGTGGACCCAGTGGGTGCAGGAAGCTCCAAGGCAGAGGAGTGGGCAGCCCAGGTCCCCTCTCCAGCCAGTGCAGGGGCTCACCATGTGCCCTCCCATCATACTGGGGGATTCTCACTTGGTTGATGTGCTCCATCAGCTGTCCCCAAAATACAGCAGCCTTCAGTCTGGTGAGGCTGGGAGCAGGGCAGCGGCCTCAACACATTCCAAACACTCTCCAGGTCAAACCAGCCCAGGGTCCCCATACTCTGGCATTCAATCCTTTCTACTTGCATTCTTCCTATGTCACTGTTTGCATCCAATTAACATCCATTAACTTTTAATCTGTGTAATTAAGAATATACATTAGAAGGAGCAGGGGTTCCAGTGCGGTTGTCCCCTTCAAGTGGGCACATGCTGGGGCTGGTCCCCGGGGCACGATGGCAAGGTGGCCACCAGTCCCGGAAGTGGGGCAGTGGAGACAGCACAGGGGGAGCACTGGGGTATCTGAGCATCTCAGACACTTCTCCATGGCAGTAACTGTCTCCCCAGATCTGCAGGGTGCTAAAGACAGACTGCTCTGCTGTAAATTCGCCTCTGCCCATAATCCATCAGGTGACACCACTCCTGACCTCGCTCTGTTGTGAGCCAAGGTTTTAATGGAGCATAAAATTAGCCTTTACACCCCCCAAGCTTTGCATTTCCCTTTGTTGATGCTTCTGAGCATTTCAGACAAATTAAATCACAACAGCAGGTCCGTGCTGGCAGAGCATGGCCTCATCTGCAGCTGGGCAGTGCCCTGAGCTGCCCAGTCACAGCTGGGCTGTGAGCTCCAGGGGCCCCAAGGTGAATTCCATCTGGCAGGTGCTGGATAATACAGTGCAGCTTCCCCAGCTGCCCCTTGTGATGTGGGTAATTGGTATCATTGGAGAGGTTTGGATTTAATTCACAGCTCCTGGAGTGGGGATGGGGAGGGAGTTCTTATTGGGTTAGGAAGGGGCTGGGCTTTTTTGTTGGGATGGTGTGATGCAGGAGTAATCCAAAGGGGATTCCTTTCTTCACATGGGTGGGGTGAACTTAGGGGCTCTGGAGGCCAGAGCCACTCAGGTATGTTGTTCTGGGAGATGCCAGGCTGGGAGCTCTGGGGGCCAGGCCTGCTCAGGGATGCAGCTTCTGGAGAAGCTAGGCTGGGCTGGGAGCTCTGGAGCAGATGCTGTGTTGCTTTGTGGTGGGGTGTCCTGGGCAGCTGGGGTGGATGGGCTCTGTGTGGAGCCTGGGATGGTGCCCAGCCCAGTCACAAGTGGTGCAGGGTCTCAGAAGGTCCTGGTGGAGGCTGAACATGGAGGGATGTGTGAGAGCTTGGGATCCCTGCTTGGCTCCCTACTGGCAGCCCCCCACATCCCTTGCAGCAACTTGGGGACAGCTGTGTCCCTGCCTGTCTCTGTGCCAGCCAGGCTGTGCCATGGCAGCCCTGAGAGCTGGAAGCAGCCAGCTCTCCAAATGCTTTGTGAAATTATATTTATTTTTAAAATTCTTGAATCTTCTTGGCAGGAAATAGAATTTCCCTAAAGAGGTTTTCTAGTGGGTGAGCAAGGCTGGCAGCCTGACTTGAGGATCCCTCCTGCCTTCCCAACAGGCTCTGGAGGAGCTGACATCGGTGCAGACGTTGATTAAAGTTAGAACTAGTCCTCCCAGCCCCTGGCAGGAGCTCACACATATGGTCCCTCTCGCAGCACTGATGGTCCCTGGCGTGAGGCCACTGCATCGTCTGGGCTCGCTGGTTACTCTGGGCTCCTCTGAGGATGCCAGCCTGGTGCTGGAATAGGCAATGGCATATGACATTCACAGTGACACCCAGCTCTGGGCAGCTCTGAGCCTGGGTTTACTGGAGGGGAGGCTGCTGGCAGAGTCGAGTGGTGTGTGTGTGTCCCATGACAGTGCTCCTCAGCTCCCTCCCTTCCACAAAGCTCTGCCTGCTCCTGCTGCTCTCCTGAATCCCCTTCCCAGGGCAGAGCTGCTCCAGTGGCACCCCTGAATGCTTCCCTTCCCAGTTTCCTGGAGTGATTTGGCTCTGCATAGTGTGCATGATGCCATCATCACTGGAGGGAGCTAGCTGGGGAGCAGGTTTAGCTGAAGGGATTTCAGAACAAAATGTGTTAGAAACACCCTGGGAACATCTTTGCAGGGATTCAGACCCAGCTGGGGAAGCAAAACTCTCCTGGTAGGAGCTGGCAGGAAGAAGTTAGCATTGTATGGAACCTGCTCAGCATCCCTGGATCTTGTGTTCCAAATAATTCATCCCAAATAATACTTCATTCCATTTATTAATAATTAGATCTGAGCCATCCCACAAGCTGCAGTGTGTGCCAGCTGTGCTGAGGAGGCACGTTTTTGGGACAAAACCTGGAGAAGAAGGAATGACCTGGGGCAGGTTGGGGGCCGGGGTTGCACTGAGCCCGTGTTTCCGATGATGGTTTTCCCTGCCAGGACCCAGCACCCTGCTGCAAAATAAGGCAACATCAGCTCCTCCATGGGCTTGGGCAAACCCAGGTGTCCTCTGACCCAGCCTGAGGGTGCTCAGTTCAGCCCCACAGCAAAGATCAGGCTGTTCCAGGGATTTTCCTACAGGGCAGGCAGGGACTTGGTGGAACTGGGGTGGTTTCTCCTGAGGAAATCTCGCTCCTCCCAGCAGAAGGGCAGAGGATGCCAAGGGCTGTGTGGGGGTTCACATAGTGCCAGTGACTGTGTCGCACCTTGTGGGCCAGGGGGAGGTGGCACAATGGGGACAACAGCCACCAATCCCTCCAGTCACAACAGTTGGGAGCACTTGCAATCACGGGCTGGGCTGGATGCTAAATATAGAGCCCTGGGCTTGCACACTTAAGGAAACAAACGATCTGATGAGCATCTTTCTGCTGAAATATGAGCCCATTTATTAAGCTAAATGGACATGAAATGCAAATGTGAGGTTACTGCTCAGCTATTTCTAAATAATAATTAAAGGCTTTTGGGACTACTCATTAGATGCACTTGGTGTGTGACTCCCCACCACTCCCCCCACTCGGTGGGGTGAGGGATCTTGAGGAGGATTCCCGGTGCACAGGGTGGGTGGTGAGCACCAAACAGAGGGAGGGCTGTGCTGGTGTGATGCTCTGTGGGCACTGTGTGTCCAGGGCTGGGATGTGAGCCCTCACCTGGAACCCCATTGGGACCCCCCCTTCACCTGCAGCTCACAGGTCTCTGCTCCCTCGCAGGTGAAGAGTGTGAACCTGTCAGATGGGGAGGTGCTCTCCATCCGTGGCGTGGACGGCGATGCCCTGGTGGTCCTGGCCAACCAGACCCTGCTGGTGGAGGGCCAGGTGATCCGCAGCCCCACCAACACCATCTCCGTCTACTTCCGCACCTTCCAGGACGAGGTGGTGGGGACCTTCCAGCTCCACTATCAGGGTGGGTGTCTCCCTGACATGGGTAGGAGTGGGATGGGGGTCAGTCCCCTCCGGGCTGCAGGGGTGGGACGGTGGTGGACTCTGCCCCCACAGACCAGTTGGGCTCCTATTCCATTGCCTGCCTATGCTCAGAGCATGGGGTGGTAAAGGTGTTGTGCCCACAGCAGAGGGTTCAGCGTGCTCTGATGTCCTCAACCCTGGCACTGGCTGTGCCTTTCACACCTGCTTTGCCCTGTTTCTGTCCCTATGCAGCAGCTCTTCCTACACACACTCACACTGTCAGTCTATTTTTTACCTCAAAGAGCTGTAAAAAATAAATGAGTTCAAGCAAATTATTTTTAAAATAGAAACTGGGTCTGGGCAAGAACAGTAACAGGTGGGGAAGCGGGAGAGCAGGGGGTTGGCACCTGGCATCCAGGTCTGTCTGTGACACATGGGGACATCCAGCATGTCCCAGTGTTCATCCCCCTGTAGGGTGGCTGGGAGCAGACGAGCCCTCAACTCCAAATGTGTGTGTGCTTGTTGCAGTGTTTATGCTGAGCTGCAACTTCCCACGGAGACCTGACTTTGGAGACGTCACTGTGATGGATTTGCACTCGGGTGGAATTGCTCACTTTCACTGTCACCTGGGCTACGAGCTGCAGGGTCCCCGGGTGCTGACGTGCATCAACGCATCCCGGCCGCACTGGAGCAGCCCCGAGCCCATCTGCTCAGGTACACTGCACATCCTCAGGGCTAAGGAAAACTGGGGTCCACAAACAAAAAAAGTAGTCCCTTTCTTTGTGCCATGGGTTGAGTGAGGAGGAGGGAGAGAGATGCCCAGCTCTGCACACAGCACAGCCCGAGGTACTGCGGCTGGCCAGGCAGTGACAGCAAAATCTGTCCCCTCGTTAGGCAGAAAAGGAACAGGAAATTATAGATTTTATGTGTGAGTATATGTGTGAGTATAAATATGTATAGATAGAGCAAAGCCAAGCCAGCCAAGAGGTTTGTTCATTAGGGACTGAGGAGAGCTGGGCAGGTGCCAGAGGAGGGGCTTATCTGTGGGCTGTGGGGGTACAAATGCCCCCATCCTCTTTGCCCTGCCCTGTCCCCTTTGCCTTGCCCTGTTTCCCTGCACATCCCAATGTGGCTGTGCTCTGTTCTGGCAGCTCCCTGCGGTGGGACAGTCCACAATGCCACCATTGGCCGAGTCCTGTCACCCAGCTACACTGGGAACCAGTCCAGCAGCATGTACTGTGTGTGGGCCATCGGGGCACCCCCGGGACAGAAGCTGCACCTGCACTTCGAGAAGCTCCTTCTGACTGAGAAGGACAGGTGAGGGTCCAGGAGCCACCCAGTTCCCAGGTGGTCCCAGCTCCCCTACCTCGGACCTCCTGGGGCTGGGTGGGACGCAGGGACTCCTGTCCCACATAACATGCTGTATCCCGCCGTGCAGGATGGTGGTGTACAGTGGGGACACCAACCAGTCTGCTGTGCTCTACGACTCCCTGCGTGCGGACAGCGTGCCCTTCGAGGGGGTGATCAGCGACGGCTCCTCCATCAGGATTGACTTCCTTGCGGAGGAGCCCGCGGCCGCCACGGCTTTCAACATCCGCTTCGAAGGTGCTGTGTCCTCCTTGCGGTGCCCTGGGGGCAGTGCTCCAAGGGCTGTGCCCGGCCTCAGCCAGCACACCCGGCCTCGGGGCGCTCGGGCAGTTACACATGGCTGTAGGAAGGGTCTCAGCTACCACCAGCACCAGCAGACCTGGTGTTCCCCTGTGCCACTGTCCCTGTGGGCACACAGGGTGACCTGAACTTCATGGGTGCTGGAGGAGCTTTGGGGAATATATTTGTCTAGGTAAAAATGGGGAAAGAAATAGTGAAATGGCATTTCCTCCAGCAGGAAGGCTTGTTGGTGAGCTGTGTCCATCGGTCATGCCTCCTGTAGCAGAGACAGGGCTGTCCTCCCACTTACTCATCTGCCATCCTCCAGATCCATCTCCTTCAGGGACAGGGTGCAGGACCAGCCCTGGCAGCTCACACAGCTTTGCTCCAGTTGTTTAGGTGGATCTCACTAGAGGATCATTCCCATGGGAGCCCTGTGCCTCCGAGCAGGCTCAGTAACACTCAGGAATCCCAAGGTGGATGGCTCAGCAAACACAGTGCCTGGCAGTGCCAAGAGCATGTCCCTGATGCTGATACACCACAGGAGTGGATTTTGGTTAAACCTGCATGGCTCAGGGCAGATAAATTGTTGTTAACCCTAACTGCCTGTAAAACACACCATGCAAGAGGCTGTCCATGCATGGTGGGGATGCAGGGTTTGGTTTCTGGCTGGGGGCAGTAGCAGACCCTGGGGCTCACCCAGTGAACCCCCAGACAGGGAAGAAGTTCTATGTTTGTATGGCTAACAGGACTTATCTTCCAGCCTTTGAGCGGGGCCATTGCTATGAGCCCTACATCCAGAATGGGAACTTCACCACCTCCGACCCCACCTACAACCTGGGCACCACTGTGGAGTTCACCTGCGATCCTGGGCACTCCCTGGAGCAGGGCCCCGCTGTCATCGAGTGTGTCAACATGCGGGACCCGTACTGGAACGACACAGAGCCACTGTGCCGAGGTCAGTCCCCATGTCACGGGCAATCGTGGGCAGTGGGGGTGAACACCCCTGTGACCCCACTGAGCCCTGACCAACTCTCGCTCCCACAGCCACTTGTGGGGGGGAGCTGACTGCTGTGGCTGGGGTGATCCTTTCCCCCAACTGGCCGGACCCCTATGCAGAGGGGGAGGACTGCATCTGGAGGATCCATGTGGGTGAGGAGAAGCGACTCTTCCTGGACATCCAGCTGTGAGTAGCCCAGGACCTCAGTATCTGTCTCTGCTCCAACAGAACAAAGCCCACTTTGCTGCAGAATCCCGCTCCCCTTGCCCCAGGGATCTGCACCATCATGGGATCATTGAATCCCATATTGGTTTGGGTTGGAAGGGACCTTAACACTCATCTCATTCTCTGCCATGGGCAGGGATACCTTCTACTAAACCAGGTTGCTCTAAGCCCTGTCTGACCTGGCCTTGGACACTTCCAGGGATGGGGCAGCCACAGCTTCTCTGAGCAATCTGTGCCAGGGCCTCAGCATCCTCATAGAGAAGAGTCATGTCATGTTCCTGTTCTCCCCCTCGGAGCTTCCCTAATCCCTGGTGATGCACTTGGCACTGAGGGTAGGACTGAGTGCTGCTCCCTGAGTTCAAAGCACTGTTACACCATCCATTGCAGCAGTTTATTGCTCCTCCAATGGCTTCAGAACTTGCCACAGGGAGTGATGCCACAGCAGCGTGTGGCCATGTGCCACCCAGGGTGACACACAGCACCATCAGGAGCTGGGTTATATGGGGTTAGGAGAACCTGGGGGCATCCATGAGCTGCAAACAGCTGAATCTTTGGGCTGAATGTGAAATACAGGCACTAAGGGAGTGGAGCCACCCAGGAAGCTCAGGCACAGGCTGAACATACTGGGATCAGAGGGGAACAGGATCCGATGCTGTGCTGGGAGCCCTTGGCATAGTAATGCTGCCTCTGTAGAGGGAGTCTCCTTTGATGCTATTTTGGGTTTTCAAGAGGAGGACATGTTTCAAGTAGAGGCTTAGAGTCATAAAGATTTTAAAGCTTCCCATAAAATCCCAAGTCAGAGCTCCCAGTGCACCTCTCCCAGCTCTGTGGGTGCTTGGGCTGAGCAGAACAGGAGGCCAAGTGATTTGAAATCATCAGACATAAATGTCACTGAGAAAATCGTGTTTGACAGAAAGCAGAGATTTACTACAAATGTCAGCTTGCCATGGGGATTAGCTGTGCTGCTTCCAAGAACATTCCTAATAAAACGTTTGTGTATCAGCTCAGGAATCTCCTGTGGGGCCAGGAGTACCCTGCTGCTCTCCCCTGGCCCTCTCCTGCCCTGGGGAAGGGGAAGGATGGGGTGTCCCTGCCCCAGCCCCTTCTGTGCCACCCAGTAGCAAAGTGCTCCAAGCACCGGGGAGCCTTGCTGGGATGTGGACTCGGCAGGACAGCAAGCGGGAAAGGGGGTGTCAGTGCCCACCCTCGGGGTTGATGTGATCCATGCAGCCAGAGAACCCGCCTGGCAGCAGCGCTGGCACCAGAGCCATGTGTCCCGCGGGATGTGCATCCATCTCCTGCCCTTGGCCTGGCAGCAGGGTGAGAGGGCGAGCCCACCACATCCTCTTCGGCTCTAGGGCAGCCGCATCCCCGCCGCAGGCGGGGCGGGG
>VZRE01014863.1:931158-955795 GCA_013396775.1 Cephalopterus ornatus
ACGGCCGTGCCGGGTGACAGCGCGGCGGCAGGTGCCACCGCCACGCCGGGTGATGTGACACCAGCACGGCAGTGCCACCGCCACGCCGGGTGATGCAGCCACACTGGTGACACTCGCTGACGCTGCCACGCTGGGTTACACCGTCACACGGGGTGAGAGCAGCGTGCAGGTGACACGGTCACACTGGTGACATCGCTGGGGTGCCATGCTGGAGGAGAGGGTGAAGGGAGCCCCCACGGCTCCGGCTCCGGAGTGACAGTGGGCACCTCACCTCACCCCAATGCTCCTGCTCCTCGTGCCGCTCCCAAAGGCGACGCCGGCCGTACTGAGCTGAGGACATCCCTGCCATGTGTCCCTGTCACCACGGGCCCATGGCCTGGGGATCCCAGCCAGGCTGAGCGGAACCCGCTGCCTCCAGGAGATGCCGGGGCCACCACGAAGCCACCGAGATGCAACTTTGTGCTGCATCGAAGCCTCTGCCTTCCTTATGTAACACAACTGCTGCTGGCACGGTGCTCGCCTCCACGTCCTGCACAACTTCGGTGCAACGTGGAATTGATCTCCTCTCCCTGGAATGGTTCTGCTGGTATCATTAGCTGAGGAGCCATTTCTGGGATCTCAGGCCAGGGGTGCTGGATAGGACCACCCGTCTAATTGCAGGGCTGTGACTGGAAGGTGACAGCACCCACTATGTGCCCCAGGCAGGTCCTGGCCATGCAGTGTCTGCTGGGAGTGGTGCCGGTGTTTGGGGCCCTGCTCCGCCGCTGCCACAGCCCCTGTGGAGGTGGGTTTGGGCCGGTTTGCAGTGGGGTGTCTGTGCCAGTACAGGAGGCAGCTCTTGGGATGGATCCCATGAAGTCTCTGCCCAGAGGAGACCAGGGTTCTGCAGCCCAGGGCTCCCGGGCTGCCAGGCTCTGGGGCCGGACAGGCAGCACATGGGCATGGAGGCTTTGATCTCTTGCTGCTCTGATGGTTTGCCCCTGACTTTCCCCCTTTGAGGTGCTGACAGCAGCAGTGGGGCTGTGCTTGTGTTGTGCTGCCCTCACAGGGTGTGACTGCAGCCTGGGGACTCCGAGACTGTCGGACCGCCAGCTCTGCCCCCTGTGCTCTCGTGTTGTCAGTCGGTCTGACCAAGCCTGGCTGCTGCTATGCTCGCCCGGCAGGATGAGAGCCACCCTGAATACAGATCACACCAGGGCTCTGCTGACTTTCATGGCACACTCTGGCCCTGCAGGGAGCACGAGGAGGTTGTGCTGGCCTTGGGGGACACCCCTGGGACCGACTCTGTGGTTGCACCCCAGGAGCCAAGGCCTGGGCAGGAGAAACTAGTGTGTCTGGAGGGATGCCAGCTTGTGGGGATGGAGGAAAGTTATCTTAGGATTCCCAAGAGGCTGTGATGTGCCACGTGGATTGCAGATCCTAGGACGGGGCACACAGGCAATGTGCTACAAGGAAGTAGGGTGGAGGGAGGTCAGCTGTGTGGATTTTCCTCCCTGGGGTGTAACTGCCTGAAACCTATGTCCCCAACCCTGCACAAGGTCCCAGTTGCAGGGTCAGATCCCTCTTGCAGCCCACCCCCATTCCCATTGACAAGGAAATGCATGTGTAGAGAATGCAGGACCTTGGTAGGAAGGGCTGGGTAGGGTTTGGATGACTTCCCTGGCTCATAAATGCATCCTGCTCCTTAGAGTAAGTGCTCTCACAGATAAGCCAGTGAAATCAAACAAGCCAACGCCAACCTGCCCCTGTTGCCACCATCCTGACATGCCACTGTGGCTATGTGACCTTGCCAGTCTGACGAAGTGGTGGGCTCTCACATAGCTCAGTCTCTGGAGGGAAGCTCACTTCAGAGCGGTTTGATGGATGAGATAAGCTGATGTGCTGCCAGATAGGGCAGTGAAGTGTCTATTCCCAGTGTCTATTCCCTTATCAGCCAGATTTCAGAGATGATAAGGCAGCAACTTAGGAGAGAAATGGGAAGAAGTGCAGGAAGGGAGATGGTCCTTGGGCTGGTGGAGGTGGGATCTGGATCTCCCCGCTACCTTCCATTTGTATATTTGTGGAAGATCCTGTTGGAAGGGGTGTGGGGTTTTCTTGGCATGGGATGATGTTGGGCTCCTGGGCAGGGAAGAGGACTCCTCATCCATCATTTACCCTCAGAGAAGCTGGTGTCCTGCACAGCCCCAGCACATGACCCTGGCTGTGTCCCTTGCACTGACTTCTGCAGGGACTCCAATGGGCAGCTCCCTTCCTAACACCTCTGGGTTTCTCTCCCCAGATCCTCCCTCCAGGGAAGCCTTTCAGGATGATCAGCCCAGGAGCACTGGTGGGGACCCTCCAGGCACATTGGTGCTGACCCAGCACTGGGACCCTCAGGCAGCCTGGCCACCCCGCTCCCTGGGCGCTGCCGGCTGCTGCCATCAATGCAGAGCTCCCAGGAGTGCAGGGGAGAACCACCACTCCACTTCCCCATGGCAGCTCCTTCCCACTGCACCCCGGCCCAGCTGCATGGTGTGGGTGCTCCTGAGGCCCACGAGGACTGACCGCCGGGCCCCGCTGCACGCACCCACCCACCGCGGCACCACCATGTCTCTGGAGTGGCTGATGGGCTGGAGCTGGTCCCTGGATGGACTCCGGGATTTCATCGCCACTGGCATCCAGTCTTTCCGGGACTGTGACTCCACCGCCCTGGCTGCCGTCGCCTGCTTCCTGGTCCTCTTTGTGTGGTATTGCTACCACGTGGGACGGGAGCAGCCCCGCGCCTACACCACCGTCAACGCGCTGATGCAGAGCGCGGAGGCCAACGGGGTGCAGAACGGGTACGTGTATTGCCACTCGCCCGAGTGCGTGCGCTGCACTCACCATGACGGGCTCAACCAGAAACTCTACCACAACCTGCAGGAGTATGCCAAGCGCTACTCCTGGTCCGGCATGGGCAGGATCCACAAGGGCATCCGCGAGCAGGGCCGCTACCTCAACAGCCGGCCCTCCATCCAGAAGCCAGAAGTCTTCTTCCTGCCCGACTTGCCGACCACGCCCTATTTCTCCCGGGACGCTCAAAAGCATGACGTGGAGTTGCTGGAGCGCAACTTCCAGACCATCCTGTGTGAGTTTGAGACCCTCTACAAAGCGTTCTCAAACTGCAGCCTCCCACAAGGATGGAAAATGAACAGCACGCCCAGCGGGGAGTGGTTCACCTTCTACCTGGTGAACCAGGGCATGTGCGTGCCCAGGAACTGCCGGAGATGCCCACGGACGTACCGCTTGCTCGGGAGCCTCCGCACCTGCATTGGCAACAATGTCTTTGGGAACGCGTGCATCTCCGTGCTGAGCCCGGGCACCGTCATCGCCGAGCACTACGGACCCACCAACATCCGCATCCGCTGCCACCTCGGTGAGTGCCCAGCACCGTGGCTCGTGTTCTCTGGGGGCAGTGCCAGGGGGTGCGGCAGTGCCTGGGAGCAGGAGCTCCGAAAAGGCCTATGGCATCCGGTGCTCTTGGGGTTCAGCTGCCAATTGCAGCCCTGGGGGGCTTAGGACCCTGCTCTGCTTTGTAGCGAGGGAGGTTTTTAGGGCTTTTGTGGCAGCAGCCTCCTCAGGAAGGGCCAGTGCTCAGTTCCTGGGTATCTGACATCCCCAGGGTCCCCAGCTCAGCAGCAGGAGGGTTTCACCTCCTCCTCACACCAACCCGGGGCTATGGGCTCTTGCCAGTGCAAGATACAGGGCTGATTTTGCACAGGGGTCTTTGAACCCCCGCCACTCTTCAGGCAGGTCCCCCTCCCATCCCAGGATGTGGCTCAGCCTGGGGTGCTACTCCAGGGACTGTGTTGTACCACTGGCAGCTCCCCTCTCCTAGGATCTCAGGTGGTCTGCATGGAACACATGGAAGCAAAGATGCTGCTTTGAGGTTTGCAAAGATGCAAATGATGGCTGGGAGGTCCTGGGGGGTCCCCTCTGATGGGTCAGGCACTGAGTTGGTGGCACAGTGCTCCCTGCTCTGCGGACACTGGGACAGGGAGAGCCCACATGGCACAGATGGCCAGGCTGGCAGCAGCACCGATCCTGCTGGGGGAGGCACCACACGGGCGGCTGGCAAATACCAAGCACGCCTGTTCAGCCAACAACTCGTGTAAACACACCCAGGCAGTGCTGGCCATTTATTTGGAATGGGAATCATTTTCAGAGTTGATCCCAGAAGCTGCTGGGCAACTGGGACCTGCCCTTGCTGGTGCCAGGAGGAAGCCCCTCACTGACCCGTCTCTCTGGGGCGCTCAGGGGTGTGCTTCCCTCAAGAGGGGCTGGGACCATTTCCTAGGAGGGGGCTAGTGAGATCCAGGTTGGCTCAGGTGAGCACAGCTGGAGCACACATGCCCTGGACAGACAGGCAATGCAGATTGTTCCCTTGTCCTTCTACCAGGACATCGCACAGTGCCAGGGACACATGGACACCCCCACCTCAGTGCTGGAGCCACAGCTCTCACTGTACCCAGGATTATTAAGAGACAACCTGCCCTTTCAGGCAGCTTGCTCTGCAAAGCCAGCACAGCCATTGGCATGGCCGAGTTGCTCTCGAGGATTTACTGCAACCCCTAGGCACGGGCACCAGCTCAGCCCCTGCCTGGGCCAGGGCAGCATCCCTGGGGTGTGGGTGTGATGGAAGGGCTGCAGGCTGCTGCTGCTACCTCCTCCCTGCATCCCCCAGTGGTTCTGCTCCCCCTTTCCAGCCTCTCCAGCTGAGGCTGTTGTGCAGGGAAATGGCTTTGGATTTTGTAGGCTTTGAAACAGCAGCTTTGTGCTCCCAGATCTGCCGGGCATCTGGGAGTCCCTGCTGTGCTCAGTTTTGGCATCGCTCTCGGATCTGTTCTGCTCGTTTGCTGCATCGTTACCGTTCAGGAGCCACGTGAGCCCTGACCCCTTTCTCTGCCACAGCTGCATCCTCAGGGCAGGTTGGCTCTGCAGCAGCTCCAGTGTCCCTGGCACTGCGGGGGGTGACAGTCCTGATGCAGGTGGTGATGGGATCAACCCCTGTCAAACTGGTCTGGCTTGTGCTGGTATCATATGAAAAGACCCATTTTATTTCTATAATTATCCTTCTTCCTGTGGACTTCACAGAGCTGCTTCTTTACAGGAGTTTTGTGACGCTCGTGGATTTCTGTCCTTGCGGCCTGGTGGGTCCCCCCGTAGCAGCACCTTGGGTGAGGACCGAGGAATGGGGCAGGTGCTGAGTGATGCGAGGTCTATGGGCAGCTTGTGGCAGAGGCAGAATTAAGTCCATTTGCCAGTCCCAGTGCAGCAGTTCCTGCTTTCCCAACCTTGCCCTGGGCAGGGTCAGCACAGCAGAGCTGGTCCTGAAGCTGAAAAACTTCCCAGGAGCCTGGTTCCCTGCATACACCCTGGGGCACTGGACTCAAGGAACTGGGAAGCTGTTCCAGATACAAAAGTGAGTGCCTGCGGTGCTGAGCTCACGGGGGAAGCAGGGACTGAGCTGCACCAGGCTTGGGGTTCAGGTCACTCGCTCCCTGGAGGGAAGCTGCCCCTCAGCAGCCGCATGGGGCTCACATGGAGCTCACGTGGGGCCCATGTGAGGCTCGCAGTTCGTCACTGCCGCCCTGTCACAGGGAACACAGCACTGCCTGATCCTCCCTGTCCTCTCTCTTTGTGCCTGAAGGTCTGAAGACGCCCAGCAACTGCGAGCTGGTGGTGGGGGGTGAGCCCCAGTGCTGGGCTGAGGGCCGGTGCCTGCTCTTCGACGACTCCTTCCTGCACACGGCCTTCCATGAAGGTGAGCGCAGGTTCAACGTGTGTAGCCTCGCAGAGTCCCCTCTGGTGCCAGGGACCAGGGAGGAATGGGTGGACAAGGACACCTGTGCCCAGTTCCTTCTCCTGCCACAGCAGGGCTGGAGCACCTGCCTCCTGCTGGGCTTGGACTGCTGCTGCCCTTGGCACCCGGGGCTCACCCATGAAAATGCTCCCTTTGCCTCAGGGCATCTGGTGCCCCTTTCCTGGCAGAGCCCTGGAGCCCCTCACAGCCTGCCCAGGGCTCGCTCCCATCCTGACTTGCTTGTGGTGCTGCTACAGCACTGCCAGCCCTGCACGGGGCCTGGTGACCCTCTCCTTCCCTGGTGACCCTCTCCCTGCCCAGAGGTCCTCTCCCTGCCATGGCAGCCAGCTTGCAAAGGCTTCCTTCATTGCCGAGCTGTGCAGGGCAGCTCAGGCTATGATGGCACAGCCTCGGCATCCTCTGGCCCTGGCGCTGCCGCTGCAGCCACTCTGTTGCAGGAGCAGCTCGGTGCTGACGTGACAGCGGCGCCTTTGTCTCCTGCGCAGGGGGAACAGCCTCACTCCCGCCTGGATTGTTCCTCCCTCCATGGCTGACAGAGGCTGTTCCACTTCAGCTCTCCCGGATTAACCGGCATTAGTCGCTGATGACATAAAAGCAGCAAGCAGAGCTGTTCTACACAGGGGAGCCTGTGGAGAGTGTGGAAGAACAAAAGCTGTTGCTTCCACCTAACCCGGCTGTGGAATTGGGAATTGCAGCTCCGTGCAGGGCTGCAGGGCCAGGAAGGCTGGAATGGCGCAGCAGCTGCTCCCTGCACAGATACAAGGTGCAGCTGCAAGGAGGGCGAGCGCAGCATCCTGCCTTGGCCCTGCCAAAGGAATCCTCTGGGTGCCCAAAGCAACCCTGGAGCCCTGGAAGGGTGTTTACTGGGGTTGCGCTGGGCAGGTGCCTCCCTGTGCTCACCCTGCGCTTCCATCCCACCCAGGTGCCCCGGAGGATGGTCCCCGCGTGGTCTTCATGGTGGACCTGTGGCACCCTAACGTGGCAGCCGCTGAGCGCCAAGCCCTCGACTTCATCTTCGCGCCAGGACGATGACGGCGCTGCCCGGCCTGGTGGGCTCAGGGCAGCCGCGGGCGGGCGGCTGTGCCAGCTCGGCCCCGCCACAGCTCCGGGGCTGCACTGGAACCTTCCTCCCAGCACACAGCCTCGGTCCTCCCTCCCGGGGGCTCTTGTAAATGGAAACTGTGATGTGTATCAGCGCCCATCTCTTTCCTCCATCGTTGGCTTCAGGGATTCTTTTCTCGCCCCCGCCGTGGCTCGCTGCCCCCCATGCTCCTACGTGTTCTGTTGCTACTGTGTTTTGCAGTGTTCAGAAGTAGAGTAACAAACCCAAGGGTGTTCGTTTGAATGTAATAATGTGAAATTTCTCGTGGTCATCAAAGGAACAACACACACACCCCCACACCCACCATAACAGCCAGCCAGCACAGCACAGCACTCCCCCTGCCCTGCCTGGCTGCAGTCTGGGACAGATGGATGGACGGACACTGGGGGCTGCAGCAGGCACAGTGCTCCCCCACGGGCAGGGACTACTCTGGCTGAGGCTGATGGGGTGGGCAGGGCAGAGCTCTGCCCATAAAGAGCCCTCCCACCATGAGCCCAGGGGCTTCCGCTTCCTCCCCTATCTGGCAGCCCAGGGCCCCCAGCCCTCCTGTCCTCAGAAACTCCTTTTGTCACCCAAAAAGGGAGCAGAGCCTGCTGCCTCGAGCTGCCCCCAGCCAAGCAAGGCAGCAAGCCCAGGGGTGCCCCAACATCCACCCTGCCAGGGGACAGCACACACAGCCCTGCTCTTCAGTCTGATCGAGGGCATTATCCCCTCCTTGCTCTATCTGCAACCTTCAGTTTTCACAGCTCCAGCTGGGAAGCCCTGCAGGGGCAGGGATGCTGTTTGGGAACAGAGAGTTGGGGTTTTGTCTGTCCGTAGGAAGAAAGGAGGTCACCATTCCTTCTGGGAGGTCACCATTCCTTCTGCTGCTCCATCTTCTCCTTTCCTTGAGCCAGGGCAGGTGCACACAGCAGCAGCTCACACGGACCTGACACCAAAGGAAAGGTTCTCAAGGCAGAGGGGTTAACACTGCAGCCTGAAGAATGAGCCCCCCACCCTGGGGTCCTGCCTACCCAGCGACCACCTGATTTTCCTGAAGGCACCCAGCATCCAGGGTCTGTTTGGGGGATAGTTTATGACATCCTACATGTGAAGCACAGCGTGCCATGGCTGCTCACCGCTGTCCTTGCTGGGGACCGCTCGGCTCCGTGCCCTGCCTGGGAGGGAACACAGTCCCGTCCCCCTACAACTTCTTTACAGACTTCTCAGTGATTTGATTGCAAGATAAGGCAGAGATTTCAAATACATCTGAGATATTTTTTACACCTGTCTTGTTACAGACTATCTGAAGTGCATGATTTCTACACACATTGGCCGCAGGCCCTGGGGGAGCAGGTTGGCTCTGTCCGACAGTCGGTAACATTCATAAGTGGATAAGCAAGATTATCAATAAACAGTTGTGCTGAAAACAGAAGGGGCTCTGCCTGCTGCTCTAATCAGTCCAGGGTCAAGCAAACACTGAGAGGTTGGGTCCTGCTTATCGCAGCAGCTCAGACGGCTGCTGGGGAGGAGAATGTGCTGGAAGAGCAGGAGCTGCAGGGTGGGAGGGGGCATGGGCCCATTTGTCAGGGGTATGGTGAGGGAAGGCAGTGCTTTAAAATACCCAATGCCATGAAACCTCTGTCCCCATGGATTTGGCCAGGCTAGATGGAGCCCTGAGCAACCTGGTTGAGTGGCTGAATCCCTGCCCATGGCAGGGGATTGGAACTGGGTATTTGGGGTCCTTTCCAACCCAAACCATTCTGGGATTCTGTGATGTCAGTCTACCCCAGGCTGCCAAGGGAACACTTCCCTGCCTCTCTCATAGCTGTGGCATGGGCACAGCTATGGTTATGGCAGCACTGCCTGGCCTGGGGCCGCAGAGACTGTCCCCAGTCATCCCCAGAAGCAGCTGCAGCCCCACAGCTCCCCGAAACTCACAGCAGCCACCAGTCTTGCCAGAGCATCCGCAAACAAACCATTTTGGGAATTGCTTCCAGCTGCCTGCACTGACGCATCAAAGGCAGCAGCTCCCCAGGAGCAGCTCCAGGGCAGAGGGTGCTGCTTAACTCCCACCCTACTGCCTGAAAACAGTAGCACAGAGCCAGCTTGGCAGGGCAGAAATCGCCCTCCACGAGACCCTGGGCCTCGCTGATGGCACTCAAGACAGACCCACCTGCAGCAGCTGCTCCTCGTCCCCTTGTGCTCCAAATGCCCCATTTTTAAACCTCTCCAGCGCAGGCATCGCACCAAGGGCTGGGAGCTGCCCAGACAACTTCCCTCCCAGCCAGCTCAGGCAGAGAGGTCTGGGTGACCAGATGCAGCCCAGGCAGCCATGGGAACGAGCCACCCCAGCTGTTCCCCTGCCGGCAGACGGATCGGCAGATTGCGGCAGGAGATCCCCAACGACAGCAGGCGAGAGCATTCATCTATTTTGTGTCTTGCTGCCGTGCCAAATCTCCCTCCTGTCCCTCTCAGGATTTTCCTTCAACTTCTTCGTGTTTCCGGATAGAGCACACAACCACTTCTGAAAACACCCTGGCAGGAGCCAGCCAGATCTCCCTGGGGAGCAAACCAGCCCAGAGCTGCCTCACAGCCCTGCGCGCCGGCTCACTGCTCCCAGCACTCTGAGGCTTCTCCTGGGAATTGCAGAGGGAACCCGGATCTGCTGAGTGAGCGCAGGGGACAGGCAGAGCAGCATCAGTCAGAGGGGCTGCTTGGCTCAGCCCGGCAGGGAGCCCAGAGCACCCAAGAGGCTAGAGGACACAGCCCCTCCCCTCCTGCCTTCTCCCACCCATGCGATGCCTCTGTGTGATCTGCTCCAGACGCAGAGCAGCTTTGCCATCACTCAAGGGAAGTGTACAGGGGAGTCATGCAGGGAAGCAGCACCTTACCTTCCACATGGATGTCACTGAAACAGGAGGTCACCAGGATGGCTCCAGCTCAGGCTTCCCCAGTGAGCTTTCAATCCTACGCTGCCAACAGGCTCCTCACAGTCCTTCTGTGCAGAGCAGCTTCCCTGCCATCGTGCCCAGGACAGGAGCAGTGCCACACGGCCCTGCTCCTGCTGAAACACCCCCTCAGCTGCCAGGGCTGGCAGCCAGGTGGCCATGCATGCCCAGCCACCCCTGAGCAAGCAGCTGGTTTGTTCTCTAGAGTCCTCTGAAATTCCCAGCCAGGTCTGCAGAGTAGCCCTGCAATGGCAGAGACCTTGGGAACTGTCTGTGCCAGAGCAAAACCACAAGCTGTGACCATGGTGACCTTGCCATGTCCAGCTCTGACGATGACAGGAGGCTGCTCACCATCTTACCACGTTCATGTCTCCGCTCTCCAGTCTGAGAACAGGCAGGCTCTGCCCCTACCTTCAGGAATCTTCCAAGAAGTTGCTTTGCAGGAATGACTGAACCAACAGGCACTGCCTGTTCAACCCCACCAGTGCAGGAACTACCCTCGGCACAGAGCTAACCGGGGGAACAGCTCACGCAACCCAAACCATCACATCAGGAACCACAAACATGACAACCAACATGACTCTGGCTGCTGACACAGTGCTAGAATGAGCCTTTGAGACTCTCTTTTATTTCCACAGTCACACTGCAGGGTGTGTGTATGTACCAGCAGCAGGTTTCCAAGCCCAGCCAAACACAGCTATCCATCCTTCAGGTCTAAGCAGCCATCACCACAGACCCCTGCCCCCAGCCACCATTGACAGAGGACACACTGTTACAGCAGGAAGGGAACAGATGCTGAGGGGCTACAAAACCTCTTTGGTCCCATCAGCTTAAGGGGCAGTTTCAGGGTCAACAGAGCGTGTGAAATTGGAGCAGCAAGAGCAGCAAAACAAGGCCCTGCAGCAGGACGGAGGGAGGGAGCAGGACACTCACATCACCACCACCATCACAGGGCCCTTTGAGGCCATGGGGTCCAGGTGTGGGCAGTGCTGGGCAGCACCATCACTGACCAGGCAGATGTGGAGGAAAAAGAACCTCCCAGAGTCACCTACAACATAAAAGCTTCCTGACAGAACCCAGAGGAGGCTTATGAGATCTGCAGCACTTCTTCTCCAGTCTGAGAACAGGCAGGCTCTGCTAATCAAGGTAAGGCACTACATCATGGCAGGGCTCATTCTTATGGATTAAGAGACACAAAAAAAGCCCAAGTCTGACCAGGGCAAGTGCAGGCCCAGACAGTGTCTGACTGACATCTCTCAAAGCCAGTGCTGCCCGGGGTCTGTGTAGCTCAGAGGAACACGAGATTTTACTTCAGGTCAAGGCACACAGGGAGTCTGCAGAGCACTAAGAACAGGCCCAGAGTCCGTGTAAACCAAGTGCCCCAACATGACTGTGTTCTGTCTTCACTCTTTGGTAAATGCTAATGTCAGTAACACCTGCCCTGGTCCCAAATGAGCTGCAGAACAGGGCAACAAGTGCCCCCTTCTCATGGCCAGGCAGGCTGGAGACCCCACAGAGGCAGGACAGAGCCTGGTGCCTCTGACGGAATAAACGGCTGAGATTTTCCTTACTGGAGATGAACATTCAGCAGGGGCTGAGACACGTCGTGTGAGCACATCAGCTCACAGCAGGTTCACCCCGTGCTTCAGCAGCTTCTGCTTGGCCTTGCTGGGCAGGCTGAAGGCACTATCATGTGGGTTGGGGACGCCTGAGTTGCGGAGCGGAGCACCCAGCTGCTGGAAGTATGTTTCCTGGACGGGGTTCCGGCAGGCATACACAGCTGTGGAGGCGTTCCTGGCAGGGCAGCAAAGAGGGTAGAGGTCAGATTTACAAATTTGGGCCAGATTCACAGCTGGGCACTGGGGTGTTTACAGCACTGGGCTCCCAGCTACTGAGAGGGACTTTCAGATGTCTCAGCGAGGGAACATGGAGCTAAATGGGCACCAAACCCCTGCAGCGCATTCCCAGAAAGCCACAGGGAACCAGACCCTCCTTCTAAAGGGTCCTGGCATCCTAAAAGGGAAAATGGGATATCACAGAACCTTTGAGTTCCAAGGCCATCAAGTCCAACCTGTGACTGATCCCCACCTTGTCACCCAGACCAGAGCACTGAGTGCCACGTCCAGTCGTTCCTTGGACACCTCCAGGGATGGGGACTCCACCACCTTCCTGGGCAGCCTCTTCCAATGACTGACCACCCCTTCCATGAATAAATTCTTCTGGGACCCACTCAGCAGCACCCACATGTCACCAGCCCAGGACACCATGAGACAGGATGGAACACTCCTCATGCCCAGCACTCCTCCTTTCCCACAGGAGCCCATCTCACTGCTGCTGGCCATAACCAAATTAGAGTACAGCACCTCGCAGCAGGAACCACATTCAGTCACAGGTGTGATGAAGCTCAAACAACAGCCAGATACTGTTACCACAAAAGCTGTGATTATTAAGAGTAATTAAGATTAAGAACCCCCACAGAGTATTCTCCTGCAGAAAGGCTGGCAGGGAGCAAAGCCAAAGACCCTGGATTCCTCCTCAACGGAGGAAAGCAGCAACTGCTATGTTTGCTGACACCCTTCTGTGACAACTCTCCATAAAAGAAAGCAGTTTTAGTCATCTTGTTACTCAGGCTGATTCACACATGGAGTTGCTTTTTTTGGGGTAACACAGAATACACCAGCTTAGGCAGTCACTTTAGGATTGGATTTAAGGAGGCAGTCAAGCTCATGCTAAACAAGGAGTTGTCCAGCATTGAAGTGTGTGATTCACATTCCCTTGGCAAGCTGTGCCAGAGCAGTGAAACCGTGTAATTCCCAGAAGCATCTTTATTTCATCATGTTTTGGACAAACAAGCAGGACCAGGCAGGCGGAATCTGTGCACTCACAACACAACCCCCCCAGCTCAGCTGAGGAACAGAGGGTTTGCTTCAGCCGTGGCCTGGGAAAGGGATCTGGGTGTGGGGAAGGGATCTGGGTGTGGGGATGAGCTTGGGATGTCAGGGAGGACTCTGGCCAGGAGGAAGGGCTCTGGCTGTTGGGAAAGGCCCTGGATGCAGGGAGGGCTCTGGCCATGGGGAAGGACTTTGGATGTCAGGTAGGGCTCTGGCCATGAGGAAGGACTTTGGATGTCAGGTAGGGCTCTGGAAGTTGGGAAGGGCTCTGGCTGTGATAAGACCATCCTGCCTGGCGCATCGCAATTGAGTTTGCCACACACATCACAATGTGTTTTCAACCGAACAAGCCGTGTAAGAAAACAAAATCTAGGTTGCCAATTCTGGGCGCCTTTGGCTCCCCGCCGAGACACAAATTTATTAGGAACAGCTATATTTAACACTGCATCTTAGAACCTTATGGTGCCAGGAACTGGCAATGTTTGAACATTGTATCTTAATCCAACTCAGCTGTGCCCTCAGTCCTGGTGCCACTGTAGCCTCTCAACATCCAGAACACAAAGGAACCCACAAGTAAAAGCAAACTTAGGGAATGAGGCGATGTGACTGACCCTTGCCAGGAGGCACCGGTGCGGTTACAACATGTGCCAAGACAGACCTAAAAATAGGTTCCCCCCTTCTGTGACCACCCAGCCTGGTGTGAGGAGAGGTTGTGAGCACGCCTTACCTGATGATCACCTCAGAGGCCGAGGGAAGCTGGCTGAAGTCAGAGTGGATCAGCGTGGCCGCCCTCAGGAAGTGCCGGTCCAGAGGCCCAGGTGTGTGGGGCAGGTTGGCTGCACAACAGGAGCAAGGGGGGGTATTAAAAGCCCACTCCGTACTGTGTCCCCATTTACTGAACAGAAAAAGGCCCTGGATCTTCCCACAGACCCTGGACAGCAGCAGAACAGGCTGCTGACACCTTAAGTCCCAGGGTGACCTCAGTGGAATCCGTGACAGTCACCATGCTCAGCCAAGCACATCCTGGGGTACCTTTCCCTGCAGGCAACACACACCGAGGGGTCACAAGGTGGCCTGAGGCCTGGGGTAACTAGAAACACTGGGGTTTCTCTCTCTCTTTAAAGCACTTCCAAGCTGGAGAGAGCCAGGCCATCCTCTGGAGGCTGCCAGAGAAAGGGAACAGCAAAACCAACTGGACCAACACATGCACAGACCTTTCTGCAGGCCAGTGGTCCACCCACACCCAGGGCAGCAGCTCCCCAACTGCTGCCTAGTCCCAGCTCCTGCTTCTCACAGCCAGAAACAACTGAGAAACCTTCAGGTGTGACTGACAGACCCTCGGATGTAGTGGGACACAAGGCATCACACCAGGGATGAATGGCTGGGGGCAATGTCTGGGTTTGAAGGTGATGTCAAGTCTTGTGCTCACACTCAGCCCTCATCAGAACCCCAAGGGACATCATTCTGAGCAAAGCACCAGTGGCAGCTGCTCCAGCTCCCACAGCCTCTGGCTTTCACCCAAACAAAGCCTTCAACAATTCTTCAGCGGATTATAAACTCTCAACAAAGTTCCCTCAACAGGGCCTTTCAGCCAGGCTGTGTGGTAGGAGTTACACTGAGAAATGCTTCTGAGATGTCTGAGGTATGAGAAGAGGTTCCCCTAAACCCTGTTCTCCTCACTATTCCCTGCTGCTGTTCCAGAAGATGAAGGCTCACCTGTGAGGACGTTCTGGACACGGTCATAGTGTGTGAAGCTGTAGGTTGTCCTGGCTGAGGCCGCGGAGTCCTTGGGCAGAGTCTCCCTCAGGTGAACCTCAAGGCCATTCAGGGAAGCCAGGCTGCTGTGGTACTGCAGACAGGGGGAAAGGCAAGGGTCAGAGCTCCACCTGTGCCTCCCCTTGGCTTCCAAGGAGGTGCTGGAAGGAGCTCAGGTGACAGAGGGACCAGTCCCTTCCATGCTCTGCTGCGTTGCCCAGGGTCCCACACAGAATGGCTGGGAAACTTGGGCACAGGGGAAAGCAGACAAGTCCCACAGCTCCCAAGTCAGTGATGGAGCTCAGAACATCCTGATCTTGTAGAGGGGGTCCCTGTGGAAGGGGTCCCTGCCCATGGCAAGGTGGTGGAGCTGGATGATCATTACCAACTCAAACCATTCCTTGATTCCATGACTCAGGAAAGGGCACTCCAACCTGAAAATAAACCATTAAACCACCCGGTGCTATTAATTCCAGGAAAATGCAAAGGCTCCGTAAATTTACCATCAACCATTACTCTCCAGGGCTCATTTTCACATGACTTTCAGCCACATCAAGGAATATTCCTTTGCTTCCCAGCCCTTGTTACACCAGGCAGTACAAACATACACAACATACAAAATGAATGCCAAGCTCTTCTCCTGAGTGGACTTTCAGTAGCTCAGCTGGATGGCTGTGCTGAAGCTCCCTGGGCACAGTCGGGGCACAGGCAGGGGCCCTCCACCACTCCTGGGAAGATTAACTCCATAATCCTCATCCTGCCTGTGTGCTTTCCTCTGCTGTGGAGAGGATAAAGCCTCTGTTCAGCAGGACAGCAGTGCATGGCCTACCCTTGACCCCCTGTCAAAGAACAGATTTTCCCTTCTGTGCAGTGAAATGGAGGGATTAGACCTAAAGAGCAGCAGGAAGGAAGCCCCAGAGCCTCCTGCTCCGCAGGGAAAGCCTGTGATGGAACCCGCCCTCCCAGAGGTTCTCAGCTGCACAAGTAGCATATTTTACCCTTCTTTGGCGTCATTTTTGGGCCTCAAAGCATACAAAAACATTAATTATAATGCAGCTTTGACATCTCTGAGAGCTGAGGGTCATTTTTAATGTACAGATAAACAAAAGGACAGACAAGCTGAGGTTGTGCCTCAAATTCACCAGCAGCAGAGCCCAGCTGCACCTCCTCAGACAGTGCTCTTCTTCCTGGGATAACTACTGGATATGCAACGCAGCTCTAAGGGAAAACAAACACCTGCACCCACAGGAGGGTGTAGCAGAAGAGCCCAGTCATAGCCAAAATCCAGGCTGTGACAATGCAGTTTTGGTGAGATCTAAAGCAAGGGTACGTGAGATGGAAGCAGGATGTTTGGGAAAAGAGCAATCTGTATGGAATGGAGCTTTGTCAATCCTGGGGCAACACATGAAGGAAAACGGCCTGTGAAATCCCTGTGCAATAGGGACAACCTTCAGCTCTCCAGAGTGACAATTCCCACCTGCCTGTTTCCCCCTTCCCCTCGCTGGAGAAGACAGGGCAGAGCAGATTTGTGCAGCTGCCTGTTCCAAATGAGCAGAAAGAGGACCAAGTGCCATGTCTGGTGTAAAAGGCACCAGATGCACCTTCTGTCCTCGGCTGATTCTGCAGCAATCCCTCCCCAGGCACATGATCCCTCCCATGCTGAGCAGAGGAGACGCTCCCCAGCTCATGGGGGAGCCTCCTTGTCACACAGCTCCCAGGGAAAGGAGCAACCTTGAGGCTCTGCGTTAGTCTGAGCTTCCCTCCACCTTCTAGTCTGGCTGGGTAAGGAAATTAGGTTGTTCCTATGGCAACTGGCATATCAAACAGGGCTCTGCAGCTTTGACTCAGCTCCTGGGAGGGAGGCAGAGGCCAGGCAGCAGCTCTGCAGGCTGATGCTTCCCAGGAAAGGCAGGGGACTGGCACATCCTGCCCCTGCAGCCTCATCAGCTCCACTCACAGGGAAGCCTTGGCACCCAAATTCCACAGCAGAGTAATTTGGGATTGCTCTGGTACAGTCCCTGTGCAGTGCCCAAACAGCATCCTTCTCTCCAGCCCTGGGGAACAGGCTGGAGGCTCCCACAGCCAAAGGAAACACTCCAGGACCTGCTGCCAGACACGTCTCTGGTGCTGCCAGAGGGAGAAGCTGTGAGGTGCAAAGTGGGGGTTAAACAGAACAAACCTGGCTTCCCAAAAAGCACTAAACTGAGGGGTTTTCCCAGCGAATCCCAAATCCAGCCCAGGCCTTCTGACGGTCACACCCACATGCTCTGCTCCGGTGCTGGCACTGACAGACAACAGCAGCACCAGGAGCTGTGTGAGACAAGGCTCTCACCTCCCTGCTCGCTGCCTCACACCCTCCCACACAGCCAGGGCTGTGGTGATGAGCCCTGAGCCAAATGGCTTCGCCTTGCACAACACAGAGCAGGTGAGGAAAGGATGCGAAGCATGATCCAATGTTCCCTCTTCAGTTGTAAACCCTGCCCCCCAGACCAGGAGTGCAGCTGAAGGTAGGAGAGATCTTTCCCACTCACCACATCTTCCATGGCACTCCGGTCCCCTCGGAGATGATCCTCAGCCAGCAGTGACAGCACCAGCCCCTTGATGCAGTGAACATAGAGGCTCATCCGGGCTGGATCACCCTCTCTGCCCAACTCCATGGCACTCCAGGCTCCCAGCCTGTCCCCTTGGGATGCCCAGCTGCCCTCCCCACTCCTGGGACATGGCGTGTTCCCTGCTGGGTCACTGAGCAGACCCTCCTGAACCCCCACAACCGGCAGCCGACTCCCACTCCAGAGCTGTGACTGTCCAGCAGTGCCTGGACCATCCAAACCCCACACATGGTCACCAGCAGTGCTGCCGCTTCCTCCAGAGACACGGCTTTGGCTCACAGTCCCTTGCTTGTTGTGCTCTCTGGATTTCCTCCTGCTCAGCTCCTGAGCAGGAGAGGGAACAGGAGAGGAGAGGGAACTTTGGTTCTCAGCATCAGAGTGCTCAATATCAGAGTCCACAAGGGATTTCCCCATGTCCTGACTCTCCTGCTCCTGGGCGTAAGGGTTGGGAAAGGAAAAGCCTTCCAGGTATGGACCCATAGTTTGAGTACATTCAGAAGTCCGGAGTGTGGAAGGGCTTGGGAGATGCTCTGTGTCACTCTCTGATGGGATATGTGTTTTCCTGCTGAGCTCTGAGCTGCCACTGCCTGGTCCACTCAGGTTTGCAGCTAGAGAACATCTTGCGCTGGCTCCCATTCCAGGGAAGTCTGTCAGGGGACGTGCAGGGCTGCTCGACTGCAGAGCGTCTCCCGGGGCAGCTGTGCCTGAAGCCTCCTCAGGGGACTCCTGCACAGATGTTCGATCCAGGGCTTGGTTTTCATGAACTCCTGCTGACTCTGGAACTGCTTGGGAGCACAGAGCACTCTCCTCTGCTCCGGTGCCTGCTGGGGACATGGATGCCCTAGTGGGAGATGACAAATGGATTAAACTACTGAGCAGGATCTGTGTGGAGTTATCCCATACCTAAAAACCCCACTGCTCCCTGGTACTGATCAATGGCTGCTATAAAGGGTATCTGCCTGGGAAAAGCATGGGCTGAGGTCTAACACAAGTGAAAAGCCTGGGAACATTACACTGCAGGCTCCTGGAAATGTCCCTCCCTTATCCACAAAGCACAAAGGCTCCAAGCAGTGCTGTGAGCTGAGGGACAACAGGTCACAGATGGTCTGGGGAAGCAGTTCTGCTTCAGGCTGCTCACAGCAGGGATATGGACACAGGAATTCCATCCAGCCGGAGAGGCCTCAGGCAGCTCCAACAGGCAGCGACAGGGTCTGGGTTAGTTCCAGGGAAAACAGTGACAATGGCAACAAGGACACAGAGCCACCTGTGAGCTCCTGCTGCAAATCCTCTCCCTGTGTCAGGCTGGTTTCCTACCTGGCCATCCACTCCACTGGGAAGCCCCGGAGCACTGAGACTTCATCCCCTGTTAGGAACACCGGGATGACACGGACACCCTGCGGCAACGGAGACTCTGCAAGAGCAGTGGAGGTTTGATGATTAAATGAACATGCCCCAGCATAAAGAACAGAAGCCGAACTCCATCAGTCTAAAGGCTTCTGCAGGTGGAACAGGCCTGCCATCGTCCTGCATCCCAACTGAGCTGGGAAGCATTTGCCCACCCTCCTCACACACAGTTAAATTTTCCCTCAGTGTTTCTTCCTAAACATCCTGGCAGATCATCTCTAAACCAATGCTGAGAGATGATGACTGGAGGTTTGGACTACAAGAATCAGCCATCTGTTGTCAGGGCTCCATCAGGGCCAAGTAGGTACATGAGGAACAGGAATGAAGGCAGGCATGTTGGGAATCTGCAGAACTGACAATTAAACCCAAAAGAGCAAAC
The DNA here is from genome assembly GCA_013396775.1 of Cephalopterus ornatus. Lineage (NCBI taxonomy): Eukaryota > Metazoa > Chordata > Aves > Passeriformes > Cotingidae > Cephalopterus > Cephalopterus ornatus. Next base: position 950,071 of record VZRE01014863.1, read on the forward strand.
CCTCTGTTTAGCCAAGGGAAAGAGCTGGTTCTGATTACACAACACCCACTGGTACTGCTGATTAGTGCCAGCAACACCCTCTGGGATATACTGGATATACTCCTGCATCCAGCAAGATCTTGGATGTGAATCCCAGAGAACCAGCTCATGCTCCCATGCAGAGAAGGCAGCCTGGGGAGTGCCCACGTGCTGCCGCTGGTGGGCACTTGGCAGCACTGCAGCTGGATGCTCACCAGGCTCCCGTGGTTCCTCATCTCCAGGCTCCCTCTGCAAGAAAAGCCAAGAATCAGCTCTGTGGATGACTCAGTGCCACCATGACACCCCTGCCACCCTCCCCAGCCTCTCCAAGCCACGGCAGACCCCACACCACCCCTCCAGCAAATGCTGTGACTGGTTTATAGCGCTGGGCTGCGATTTGTTCCCTAGGGAGCTCTCAAAGTCAAAGGGACCTTCCCAAGAACCAAAACGCACCTGAAAGCCAGGACAGAGCCACAATTTGCCATTACTGCTTTCTCAGGCCACAAAAATTCAGTTCATTCAACCAGAAGAGCAGAGGCCTACCTCGTATCTGCATTGTGGTGGCTTTTCTGTCACATAAATAATAACTTTTGACAAGTTTAAATGCAAACAAAAACTGCTCTGTTGGTCCCTTTCAGACATTCATCCAGTATATTTCCCACTAAATACCTAAATGCGGGTAAAAAGCCAATCAAAACAACCCACAGATGAGAACTCATGAATTCAGTAACTTAAAGACTGAAAAAAGCAAATTCCTAGTGCAGAAGTCTCAAAACCTTATTCAATCATAACTAATAAAGGCTTTCAGCATCAGCATCAGCATCAACATTTGTCCTTCCCAGTAATGGCACGTGTCGGATCTGTGTGACAAGAGCTCCCACGCCACGTCCTTACAGGTATCTGCATGCAGGGAATGTGTTCAGCAACGTACCTGGCATGGACACTCACTGCCTTGGAGGAGAACTTTGGCAGTGAGGGAAGGTGGCAGCTGGGTGCTCACAATCCTAAAAGGACAAAACAAAGTCACAGAATCACAGAATCATGGAATGGTTTGGGTTGGAAAGGACCTTAAAGATCATTTAGCTCCACTCCTCTGCCATAGGCAAGGACACCTTCCACTAGACCAGGCTGCTCCAAGCCTTATCCAACCTGGCCTTGAACATTTTCAGGGATGGAGAAGCCACAGCTTCTCTGGGCAATGTGTGCCAGGGCCTCCCCACCCTCACAGGGAAGGATTTCTTCCTAATATTCAATCTAAACCTGCTCTCTGTCAGTTTGAAGCCATCCCCCTTTGTCCTGTGAGCAGAGCATCCTTCCCTGAAGCTCAGCCACAGGCTCCCAGGGCTCCAGGACAGGCAGAAGCAGCAGCAATGCTCATGCCGGAAACACTGGACTTGTGCTCTGAGCAAAGCTGATGGTGCTGCATGAAGCCAAAATACCCTAAAGAAGGGGAGGTTTAACTCCAGTTCAAAGCCCTTTGCAGTGCTGCAGTAAGACTTAGAGTTCAGAGAACTCTGAGGACATTTGGTGACAAAATATCTCTACCAGACATAGCAGTTATGCAATGATACACGTGATCGGTGCGGCAAGGGCAGGACAAGGCTCCCAACTCCCTTCTCAAGTCAAATGTCCACCTCCCTGCACATGCTGCCAGCTTTAAGATGCTGCAGTGACTCACACCCAGTGTCCCAGCCATGGGTATGAGATCACTGTCAGCCCTGGAAGATGCTCCCAACTGTGGCACATTTCCAGTGCTCCTAAAAGGTGTTACTGGAACAGCTTATGCCAAAGAAAAATGGCACTTGAATGCTGCTGCCAAGGAATTCTCGGAATTCCCCACCTCTAGCCTTTCAAGGCCACCTTGAACACTTTCCTTGAAGTCATTCAGTCATTTTGGGTTGTAAGAAGCTGAAACTCCTCATGGGAAATCCCGGCTCTGTGCACTTTCTGTCAGTATAGACAGTGGTCCTGGTCAGCAGGTCAGACAGAACCACGGACACACAGACACACCTGCACTGATCTGCATGACTGCCAAGACAACACCAGTTGCCAAGACAACACCAGCCTTCAGGGAACACCTGGTTACTTACAAGCCTCTGTAGAGGATGCAGCCTGCCAAGACATGGGGACAGCGCTGGCACGTCTGCAAGATGAGAGCTGCCTTCAGCAAGAGCAGGGGATCCACCTGGACAGGGAGAACCACAGGGAGTGAGGCCACAGAATCCTGGGAAATGCTCAGAGCAGCAAACAAAGCACACTCCCAGGATTAAGGCAGCTCCAGCCAGGCAGTGCAGAGGATAGGCTCTCACCTTGGTTTTGTCGAGATGCCAAAGAGAATTGAAAATCCTGTGGAGGTCACTGGTGTTTTTTTGGATGTGTTCAATGTACCTGTCCCACTGCCTGCCCAGCTCCTCCTGGGAGAACGCCTGTGGACAACAAAACCCCACACGCTGTCACTGCACAGGTGTTCATGTATTGGAGATGTGAGATGCAATTCACGTGGGACACAACCTCTGAGGGACAAATCTTGTCGGGATAAGGGGGAAGATGATACCGAGAGGAAACTGCTTTAGTCTTAACACCTAGGAAACGTTTAGCAGACACACAGACTGCCTTGGAGCAAGGGCAGGATGGGGCCTGCACACTTTTCCAGGTCCCAGTTCTTGGATATGTGAGGAAGAAACACAAGAGAACACTCCAGCACCAGCACAGGGGGTCTCCCGTTACCGTGTAGGCGCCGCGCACGGGGCCGTTGTAGAAGGTGAAGAGGCTGATGAGCTGCTCCAGAAAGCGCCTGCAGCTCACGTCAGGGAGCTCCACTGCACAGCCCAGAACCTGCAACAGGAGAGCCATGAATGGGGGATGTTCACTGATAAAACCCAGGCACAGCAGGTGAGAACAACCCTTATCGCTTTCCAACGAGGACAGACAGCTCTGTCAGGCAAACCCCCCCTCCCCAGACTCACGAGTCACATGAAAAGGAAATTCAAAAATACCCACACAAAAGCCCTGGCACTGACAGGATAAATAAATGATATCAGAAATGCAATGCTTCAGACACACTTCCTTCCCACGCTAGATGACCCAGCTTGGTTCTTTAACAGCTAACAACATTTTCCTGAAACTAAGTACTTTAAAACATTCAAATTAAGTTGTTATTTACAGCAATGAAGATGCTTCATTCAGCCTTTAAGTTGCTGAGAGAAGCAGAAGCATCAGGCCTCGTGCCTCAGAGCAAGCCATGTGAGCCTGAATAGCCAGTTAAATGGGGCTGACTGGTATAAGCCCAGTTCCCAAGGGATGGCTTGGGGGCATTTTTGTCACAACTCTGCCACACAGTTCTTTGTATACTAAATGTCTGTGGACCCTGACACAGCTCTGGAGCAGGAAATGCTGAGGGTTAGAAGGAAAGAACAATCAGACCAGCTTGAGACTCTGTTCCCAGTCATTGCCAGTAGCCCACAGATACACACAACGATGTGGAGCTCAACATTTCACAGCCATTGGACAGGAACATCTAAAGAAATCACGTTGGGAGTGGACACACAAATGAGGTATGTGAAGCCTCGTGACTTTCAGGACACAGTGACTTAAATTCAAGTTACCTTGCAATGGAATTCGTGCACTGCAAGGTCCCTCCCAGCTCTCCCCAGGTGTGCAGCCCCCACCCTGAAAAATAAACCCTCTTTGTCTGACACAGTCCTGCAGCCTCTGGCTGTTCCCACTCTGTGACTGCTCCAGACCTCCTGAACTCACCCACAGATAGTCTCCATCCACCACCACGGCAAATTTGAGCTTCCTGAGGCGGACAAGGCTGGGAGGGACCCCGGAGATCTCAGTCATGCAGCGAACCACCCCTGCCATCTGCCCACACAGCAGCTCCTGCTGCTCCGGGAGGGTCTGCCCGGGGAGATAAGGGAGGACAGGCTTTAGTTTCCCTTTTAAAAGGACTTGGAAAAAAAATCACTACTGTAATCAGGTATAAATAAAAATTAATCATCAGTTCAATTCACTTATACAGAAGGAATTGTAAAGCATTGGAATGGGCTGCCCAGGGCAGTCAGTGGTGGAGTCACCATCCCTGGAAGTGTTCAGAAAACATGTGGAAGTGGCACTTGGGGACATGGTTAGTGGTGAAGGTGGTGCTGGGTTGATGGCTGGACTGATCTTTTCCAACCTTAATGACTATGTGATTCTATGAATCAAACACAGTAGCACAGGCATATTTCTGGGAGAAAAATAACTGGATTGCTTTTTCCAGGCAGCACAAGGGCCTGGACTTTATGGAGGAGAACTTTCATCCCTTGTATGTGTTTAGTCACATCACCAGGACAGACCTGGACTGTGCTGGACCATTCCACAGTGGGGGAGTAGAGTGTAATCCCATTGCTGTGTCCCAAGCCAGGTGGAGCACAGCTCCACTCCACCTGGAGTTAATTGTAAGGGATTTCTTAAAACTTTAGTGAATACTTAATAGGGATTAATACGACTCTCCACCTGGCAACCAAACCATTCTGATCCAGAACTATCAGCCCTGACCCATAACATCCCTTTATAGGTACTGAAATGAGAGCAGACATTACCTGAGAAGGGTAAAAGTAACAGATCCCAGCACTTGTAGGATCTCCTTCCTCCTTCACCTTGGAGCCATCGTAAAGGAAAAAGTAATTCCACCTAAAAAATCAAAGCAGTAGCAGGATTTATTGTGCATTTGAAAACTGTTGCACTTCTCCATCTCCTTTTTATTAGTTCAAGAAGAGCAATTAAAGGTTATTACAAATGGAGAGAGACATTGTTCTTGCACAATCACACTAGGTTTACACCCCAAAGCAGGGTCCCTTACGTCTAAATTTGACCTTTTTTGTGGGCTTAAAATAGGTTCTATAACTCAGCAGCTCAGACAGGCGGAAGGATACGGACTTCTGAGATATTCTACCCTGAGCCCAAGGAGTAACTGTCATTGAGCATTATCCACAAGCATTATCCCATGTGCATTCTAAACAATTCCTGGGACCTGCTACTATTATTTCAGTTGCTGCCTGCACCCAACAACCCTCTAGGAGCATGAGACGGTGAGTTCCCTCGGAAAATATAATGTTATTCTACTCGCAACTTCTTGGATTCACATATTGATAACACTTTTTGTCCTCTCCTGTTGTCACATCTCGGGACAAGCTTCGCCCAGGAGTATTCCAGCAGGAACAGCCCAGGTCTAGGGCTAAGGGAAAAGACGGCTCCAAGGTGGTACCGAGGAATCCGGGAACTCGCGTTACGGCCGGGCCAGGAGCTGGAGGCTGGATCCGCTCCCGGGCCGCCTCTCCATGGCCCTGGAATGACTCCGGGAGAGGGACGGAGCTGCTGAGCCCTGGCTGGGTTCCCGACCACGGGACGGGCTCCTGACTCCGCGCTGCAGCTGCGACCGGTGACCGCACCCGCGGTCCGGCCAGCAAAGGGCCGAAGTGCCTTCCCGGGACACCCGCCACGCGTGGCCGGCCGTGGCCGGGCGGGACGGACGGGAGGGGAAGGAGCTCACTCACCACGGCGCGGGGCCGGGCTCGGCGGGCCGGGACATGGCCGCGGGCGGCTCCGGGATGCTCCGGGATGCGCCGGGCGGTTCCGGGACGCTCCGGGACCCCGCGCTCCCTCCCGCCGCCGGTTCCGGGCGCGCCCCCGCGGGTCCCGTGACCGCCGCACGTGACCGCGCATG
>VZRE01014863.1:956620-983220 GCA_013396775.1 Cephalopterus ornatus
GCGGCCGGGGCTCGGCATTGACGGGAGACGCCGGTTCCCGGCAGGAGGGGAAACACGGTGTGGGGGGCTCGGCCACGCTGTTCTACATGGTGCACTGCGGGAAGGCCCTGTACAACAACCTGCTGTGGAGCAACTGGAGCCCAGCAGCGCTCTCCAAACTGGTCATCATCGGGAACAGCTTCCGAGGGATCGAGGAGAGGTCTGTGCATGCCCCAGAGACGCTCTGATGCCTCCAACCCCTTTCTTTTCCTCCCTCCCTCTACTCCTTATATTCCCTGTGACAGCAAGGTCCATCCCTGTTTTGCCCATTTTTGTTGCCATCAGGTTTACAGTCATGAGCTCTCTTTCCCCTTCTCTGTGCCACCCCCCTGTACATAAAACCTGCCTCACAGGAACCTCATGTCTAACGTGGGCACGTTCTGTTATTCCAGATTGCTGTCCAGAATATTGGAGAGAGATTATTCTTACATAGCAAAGGTATGAGGCAATAGTTTAACATTATTGTGTTGACAAAGCACCTTTAATGAGAAAGGAAATGAACTGCAGTTGGAAAGAAGAGGGTGGTTGTTTTTAAAACCTTTTTCCTGGACACTGCAATATAAAAACTAATTGCCTTAGGATTGTTCAGCATCCGCAGAACACCCTGCACGCAGGTGCTGAAGGTAACATAACACCATCCTCACCCTCACTGACTCAGCTTCGCAGAAAGGGACTTCTGCTTCATCTGTAACTTTCTTCCCAAATGCTCTTTAGGTCTTGAAAGGGACGGAGGAAGTGGCACTTCCGAGTCACCCCCGCTACCTGGACACCTTCAACGACACCTCCGTCCACTGGTTTCCTTTCGACAAACTGCAGGAACTCTCCCCTGAGGTCTGGAACTTTGTGGAAGAGCCGATGTACCAAGACTGTGAGGACCTGGAGATCATCAGGAATCAGGACAGAGCTGCTGCCCAATCCTGACTGCTCCCTGTGCCAGGAGGGCTTGGATCCACATCTCTTCCCATGGAAGCTTTCCGTGCAGCTGAGATGAAGCTCAAGAGCAACAGTGGCATCAAACTCTGCCAAAAGTGGCAGCACCTGAATGCTGAGGTGATGGGACATTTTTGTATCTTATTTAATAAAATGTAAATCTGAGCTCTGACTTACACTCACTGAACTACAGCAAACTAATTCCCTTAAAACCTGCCTTTAGAACCATCTGTACTGCAGTGAGTGCTCTTTGATTCTCTCCCCTTCCATTGAACTTCCCCAGAGTTCAAGGCCTTTGCACATACTACTCACATCTCAAAGCATCTGGAAGAGGGAATTATCTGAGAGGAATTAGCATTTGGAGGTGTTGGTATCTAGTTCCCGGTGCAGGTTTGTAAAAGTTCTGAGAGCTGCTCAGTGCTGCTGAGTTCAGCTCTCCATCTGTTCTGTGAACAACCAGGTCAGCTCGCTCCAGGGACAAAAGCCATGGGTTCTCTCCCTCACCTCTGTGCCCAGAACCACTGTAGTCCCAAAGCACCTGCTGTGAGTTTGCTGGGAAAAATCCCTGCTCCAGCTCTGCACTGAAAGAGGGAATACCTGGAGTGTTTGATGGCCCACAGGCAACAGGCTGAGGGAGAGAGGTGGGACAGGTCCTGGCTGTGTGTGGCTGAGAGGAGCCCACTGTGTGAGGGACATGGGGACAGCAACTCACTGCCAATGCAGTGCACAGGCAGCAGAAGCTGTGACATCTGTCACTGGAGACTCTCGGGACTCAGCTAGGCCAGACCTTGCTCGTGTGGGAGCAGGGAATCACCTCCCATGCTCCCTTCTAACCTGCTGCTGAACCTCTGTCACAGGTGGCAATTGCACAAGTGTTGGAACTCCTTTTTCCTCCTTCAGCCTGGGTTTCCAGGTCGGGAAACCTGCTCTCAACACTGCCTGAATAGCTCTTCCAGAACAGAAAATCATTCTGGCATACAGCTTCAGTGTTTCACTATTTACAAACCTGTAACTCCTTTATTCTAAGAGTTACACTAAAGCTATTCCCCGGGAGGTCTCTGTGTCCCCAGCAGGCCTCACTTGGCCATGTCGATGAGGCTCTGGAGGGAGGTGGGCACCCACGTCTTCTCCCCCTGCACGAACACCACGCCCCTGTCGATGTAGATGACAATCCGGCCGAACGTGTACAGCTGCTTCCCCTCGTGCCGCTTCCCGATCACGGGCATGAACACGATGTTGTGCTCCTCGGCCTTGGTCTGGATGAGGTCCTTGAAGTTCATGGGCACGGAGCTGGCAGCCACGCCGATGCCACGCTGGGCCATGTTCTCGGCCTCCCGCCGCTCCTGCATGGCCTCGTACTGGAAGTCCTTGCGCCGCTCCGTGTGCGTCAGGTAGGCGATGTTCTCCCGGGCCCCCGGCTGCATGTACCCCCCTGTGGGAGACAGGACAGTGGGAACAGGGTCCTGGTCTGTTCCCAGTGCAAGGTCTGTGGGAAACTGTCCAGGACACACAGACATCAATGCATCAGGAGTGCTGTGTTCAATTCTGGGCTTCACAGTTCCTACGACAAGGGACTGCTGGGGAGCTGCTGCTGTGCTGACAGCAGGGCCATCCCAAATCAGCCTTCCAGGAGCCACACGTGGCCCTGCTGCCAGCCCAGAGCAACACACCCACCCCCACGAGCCACCTACCCACACTGGAAGACACGGCCCGGTTCATGATGTCCAGAGCTTCATTAAACTTGTCTTTGATGGAGGGATGTGCCAACACCTGGTCTGAGAACATGGACTTCCAGCCCAGGTACCACTTGGTGATCTCTTCATAGTTGGGGCTGTTACTGAGCCAGGAGCAGAGCACCTGCAAAACACAGGGACATGTCTACAACTACCACCTCCCTAGGCAGCTGCTTCAAATGCCTGACCACCCTTTCCATTAAGAAATTCCTCTTGATATCCAACCTGAACCTCCCATGGCTCAGCTTGAGGCCACTTAGTTTATTACTGAGCTGTCAGTAAAAGGAAGGGCTGTGACAATCTGAGGACAGTCTGTTCTGATAGGTACAGAGCTTTGAGTGGAAATCAGCCCATTTCAGCACCAGGGCAGCAATTCCTGGTCAGGATTCACTAAAACAGTGCCCAGTAACCTCTTTCCTCAGCCCTCACAGCATCTCACCTGCAGCCACTTCGGGAAGAAGTGTTTCTCCAGCAGTCCAACAAGGCTGGAGACAGAAATCATCCCTTCCCAGTCAATCACCCAATAAAAGGCATCCATGTGCTGCTGGTGAGGGTTGATGATGAGCTCGTTCAAACACATCCCTGGGAAAGGGGGAGGAAAGTGAGAAAAGAACCTGACTCAAGTTTATCAGTACCCTGACATCTTTCGCTACCAACACACACGATTTGAGGAGCACCTGTTTATTGCACTAAGGCACATTAGGGATCTTTAAACTCTTTGGCTGATCCTGCCTCCAAAACAGTGCATTTCCACTTCCAGCAACTACAACTGCCAGAACTGAGAAACGTAAAACCTTTGTCTGTTTTTTAGCCTTTGAGACAGGTCACGTTACAAAACTCATGATGTGAAAGCATTAGCATAGACCAAGGAATTCAGGAGTAACAGAGACATCTTACAGCCTGGTCCTATCTGACAGCTGTCAGATATTCCTGCCAGCTGGAGAACACAGGAATTGGATCATTTATAAAAAGTAAGACAGAAAACACAGAGAATAAGCAGAGTAATTGCTGTATTTTTCTAAGCTGTCTGCCTCCACACAGGACCGGTAGCAGAAAAGAAGAGGGTACCTTGGTCTAACCTTGCTAATAACATTCTCTGAAAGTAATATTGGCACCCACATTAATGAGTATCTTTCCTGGTTGTCGGGGAAAAGTGCAACCAGCAGATTCCCAAAATTCAGCACTGTCTGGCTGTCTCACCTAGTTTAGGCACAATGTTTTTGACCATGAAAGCCTCCCACGAGCCAGGAGTGAACACTTCCTTCCAGGGCTGAAGGATGAGCTTGGCAGAGGAGTCACTGGGATGCCACTTCTGCAGGGCATTGGCCAGCTTGTTCCTGATGGGAGAGTACAGTGGCTCCAGACGTGCCTGCATCAGGGGCAGCCAGGGGTGGATCCAGGAGTGGATTGGGACCGTGTCCGTCAGCGGATTCCAGCTTTCAACCTTGAGGTGGAACAGAAAAGATTAAGAAAGTCCATCCATTAGCAGCGAGCTTTGTCCAGAAGCACAAGGAGCCGTGATGCAACCCCCAGCTCCTCCATCCATCAGCCAATTGATGTTTTGGAAGTTCCAGCTGGAATTCAAACACTGGTTCAGAGCATGGCTTCGCTCTACCCAGCCCTCTCCTCTCACCTCCTTCTGTAGCTTGGGGAAGATGAGCTGATCCAGAATGTTATCCAGTATCCACACAGGAACAACGTTTACCCAGCTATCCAAGAAATCCACCATGGATCCACAGTTCCTTGGCTGCCACCGTGCCACAATGTTTCTGACATATGGCATCCAGATCTCCCACATCAGTCTGGGAAAAAAACCCCAACAATTAAATCAAAGGGAAGCTCAAAGCTATAACCCAGGCCTAAATAAACCAAATGTGAACTCTGTTAGTTAAAGCTGCTTCTCTTCTGTAGCTGGCAGCTGGATTTTAATAGGCACAGCAAGGGAATCATCAGGAAAGATCCCTTGTGTCTGCTCTTTTCCATCCCCAAGGAAGCAGCACGTGAAGATACTGCACAAAGTACAATTCATTTGCTTTTTACCTGTGGAAAGCATCCGTTGACAGGTCCTGCCCACTGTGAGATAACAGCTGGTCATTTTCCAGAAGGCTCTTCCACTTGGCTATGATCTCTGTGCCATAGGAACAGTCCTGGGAATGATAAGGCACTCAGGGTCAAGGTCTTTTATCCTTTTCCAGTAATTTCAACTGGGATCTGCACAGAGCAGGCTGATGGTGTGCTGGGCTACAGCCACCATTCTCCCCCCCTTGCAGGGCCAGCCTATCTTACCTATCCCAGCCTAAATGGCACTGAGACTAGACTATACATCTCTGATACCTGACAGACACACCTCTCCTACTTTGGCTAAAAAACAACTAGAGACTTGCTTTTCACCTACTACTTCTTCCCAGCATTCATAAAAGGGATTGATTTTAACCTTACAAACTCCTCAGCAAATGTCTGAGAGGGGGCACAGAGCAGGGTTTGGTTTTGTTTCTTTTCTTTCTTTCCAGACTGATCAGGAATTTAGAATCACAGAATCCCAGAGCGGTTTGGGCTGAAAAGGACCTTAAAGCTCATCACCTTCCACCCCTCTACCATGAGCAGGGACATCTCCCAGCAGACTAGGACACTAAGGACAAGGTAGCAAAGACTCCTGAAGCCATCAAGTGAGAACTGCAGGTAACTCAACCCAACACACACCTTGAGGGGATCCCAGTTCTTGAAATAATCCTTCATGAGAGGATAAACTATGGCCACTGCCAGGTCCACCCTGTCTGACATCCTGTACTCCTCGTAGTACTTGTCCTGAAGTGTCTCAAAAATCTTTGCACACTCATCCAAGGTCAGAGGGTTTTCACAGCCGGGCTGCATCCGCCTCTCACACTCCTCCACCATGTCCAGCACCTTGCTGAGGTTGCTGATGGCTTTCTCCTCGTGCGAGAGCACCTCGGACATCTTCTGGATCTCGTGGCTCAGGTTGACCACCATGTCCCTCTCGTACTGCAGCTGTCGGTCGTTCTGGATGATCTCCTGCTCTGTGATGTCGATCAGCAGCTGCAGGTTGTGCTCCAGCTCAGGCAGGGCAAAGCCCTGGGGCTTGGAATCCTTGCCCAGGGGCTGCTGGGGGCTGTCATCTGGGATGTTGTGCTTGTGGCTGATCTGGCTGTAGCTGTAATAAACCTTCTGCTCTCGGCCCGTCATGTCTATAACCTGCCAACAGATAAGGACAAACAGGTCTTAAATAAAATTGTATCTCAGAATCACAGGATCACTGAGGTTGGAAAAGACACCCAAGATCACTGACTCCAACTTTTGACCCATCCCCACCTTGTCAACTAGACCAGAGCACTGAGTGCCACATCCAGTCGCTTCCTGAACATGTTTAAAGGAGACAATCCCTGACTCCACAGTAAAATCTGGACATTTCTGAGTACCTTAATTACTCCAGGAGGCTGCTAATACACACTGTATCTCCAGGAGGGGATGGCCTCCACAATGGTCTTCTCCAGACATGAGGAGTTAGAATGAATAAGGGACAATTTGGAATCTGAGCTGGAAAAGTCTCCTCCATCTCATCTCAGTTTTACTGAGTAATTCTACAAGCAGTGATCATGCCATTAGTATTCTATTAGTTATCGCACTTAGGTACTTTTATACCTTTTTAAAGACGCTGTAATTTTAGATGAGTAATTTTATTACATGCACACCAGACAAATCCCTTACTGTCCCCTTGAAGTAGAAGGTTCAAACCATGTGTTTAGTTGCATAATCCCAAAAAGGACAACTGTGCTTTCAGAAGTGGGTGAGCGTTGATCTATGACTAATGTGAAACAATTAAACAATCTGCAATTCAAAAAACCCAAACCCACCCACATTTAATCTAATTTGCATGTTTTAAACCAAACTCCATGTCCAGGTGACATGGGGGGGCTGGTTACATGGTTCAGTGATGAGTCCAAAAGGCTGCACAGGCAGTTCCTAGAACTGGCTTTACCAAGGTTACTGGTGGCTACCAAAGTGGACAAACTGTTCCTCAGAAGTGTCACCTCTCAGCTATCAACCTTACCTTGACCTGGGACAGCTCCTTCTGAGGGGCTGCAAGCTGCTTGTTGATCCTGCCCTTGGCTTTCAGCTCTTCCACTGTCTTATAGCTGTACTTCGGCTTCTTCTTGCCTCCGTTCGGGTCCTTCCGCCATTGACTGAGCTCCTTCTGAAATTCCTGAACAAAACAACAGGAAGTTGTGGGAGCTGCTCTTTGCAGCACCCCAAATCGGCCTCTTTTTACAGGACAATAACCATCAGATCAATGAGGAATTCTGCACAGAAAATAACTGGGAAGTGGTGAAGCTGAATGCCAAAGCACCACAGATACTGTGGGTCAGTCACCCACCCTATGGCCTGTGCTTACAGGGTGTTTGTGGTCTCTTTTAAAATTTAAATAAAAGACAAAGACTATTTACCTGGGGAGGCTTTTTGAAGGTGGGATTCTGAGCTAAAAACAACAATACAGTGACAAGAAAAATCTGTCTAAATTAAATCAGTGTGCTCAGTCTTTGGCTTCTTACCTAAAATGAGCCCAAACAGTTTTCTCTGACACAGAAACTAATGAGAGAACTGAGGTTTGTACAACACAGCACAGCAGGGAAACAGAAACAGAAGAATCACACCAATACCTCCTCAGCTTCCTCTTCTGAGTCCACCACAGGGAAGTCCTGCAGGGACTGGGTGGTCCTCTCAGAGCCATAGGCCCCCACGGCACCTTTGCCTTTCCTCTGCTTGGCCTCGATGGGATTGATGATACCTGGGAGAATGGAGAAGGGTCAGGAGGAGCAGTTTGTGTGCTGGGAGAGCACAACAGCCAGGCTTTCCTTACCAGTTACTAGAACAGCACCAAGCCCTTTGCTGGCACTCTGCCCCCCAGCACTGGGGTACTTCCATCACCTCACTTATTTCCTATAAAATCACTTAATCCCAGCACACACCAAAAAGCCAAAGCCCAGTATTACTCACACCCACATTTCACTGCCTTTTTATTCTGCCAAATAAAATAACATTTCTTTTTCTTTGAGGAGTTTTCTTTCAGTTTTTTCTCTCTTCCAAAATACCAAGAGGAATAAATGACCACAGGCTAATTTTAACACACCTGACCTGACTCTGACCACAAGAGCTGGATCACTTCCAAGAGAGGCAGGAAATTAACAGTGAAGCTTAAGCCACCTTGGGCTGGTATTTCTTTAAGGAATCCAATTTCTTCTCCACATCACCAGTTAACAACAAACAACCAAACACACTGGCAGTACCTTGAGCATTCTTTCCGAGACCTCTTCCAGGGACATATCCCATCTTCTGGAGAAGCTTCTGCCCAATTCCTTTAGTGTGTCTCTCCCAGCTGCCAAAATCCATGAAAGATTTGGTGCCCCCTACAAAGCCTTTCTGGCTGGGCTTGAAATTTCCTCCCTGTTAAAACACAAGACAAACCCCACAGCCTTGAAGGATTGCAATAACCAAGTTGTGTAGAATTTTCCTCAAAAGGCTCTTCCCAGAAGTGATTCCCTTGTCCCCCCAGTGCCCAGCTCACTGGGACCTCACTTGTGCATCCAGGAAAGCTGCCGGATGCCTAAGGAATTTCCTGAAATTCCTCAGATAGAAGAGAAAGGTCCTGACAAGCTCAGACTGACAACCTGACAGTTCTCAGGCTCTACTGCCAGCTTTAGCGGAAGCTGATTCCTGATTTTTTCTGTTTTTAACTCAAAATAAGAGTTTGATTTTTAACCTATGACATTCCTGGGGTTGTCTCTTCTGTAAGATTAAAAAAATAGGTCTCCAAAAGGCAGCAAACCATTGGAGTTCTTCTCCTTAAACCTCCATCGACCAAAGGGATTATTAAGGACAATGAAAGGAGTGATTCCCAATGACACACAGTGACGCATCATCAGATCAATGTACAGTTGAACCAATGATTTATTATTATGGTTGTTATTTTATCAATTATACAAAAGCCAGAGAAAACACCTCCCTTAATGACACACTTGGGTTTCTAGTTTAATTATTTTCCCCTTTTTTAGTGCTCTGTTGTAGTTTCACTGCTTTGGCTACAGTTTCACAAACACATTAGTTACACAGGACAGAAAATTTCCTGGAGAGCTCACTGTTTTTAACTTCTTGGGCACAAACTCCTTGGGGATCTCCTCCTGCTTCCCAGGCTTCTCATCCTCATCCGAGTCCTCATCCGACTGTTCCTCAGCCGCGGCCTTCCTGAGCCCAGCGCTGACAAAGCTCACGGGGGCAGAGTAATCCCTGGAGCTGAGAAACACGCCATCAGGGAATTGCTGCTCCAGGGCACCTTCCTGGGGCAGCCTGGGGGCTGCTGTGCCTTACCCCCCNNCCCCAAAATGAGATATTAAAGATGGTCCAGCTGATTAACGCTGGTTGTGCCAGGAAATCCCCCTCCACCCCCCCGGGCTGCAGGGACGCGGAGCACAGGGGAAGTCCCGCAGGTGAGGGGTCCCGAGGGCAGCCCCGGGCCGGGCTGGGCCGCTCAGGGCTGTGTCCACAGCAGGGGAACCCCCAGGGAACGGGGGAAACCTTCACGGAAAGGGGAAGGCTCTAGGGAAGGGGTGAACATCCAGGGAACGGGAGGAACCCAAAAGGAACGAGGGGAGCTCCCCGGGAAGGAGAAACCCGCAGCGCACGGGGGACGCTGCTCGGCTCGGGGCAGCCCCAGGGGCGGCACAGCCCGGCCCGGCCCGGCCCCGCTCCCGCCCGTCGTACCGCTTCCCGCCGAAGCTCGGCCGCTCCTCGTCCGAGTCGCGCTCGGCCCACACGCCGTAGGTCGCCTCCTCCTTGGTCTGGCGGTGCCGCTGCCGGTGCGGGTTGAACTCGTTCTGCAGGTCCCAGTCGGACACCTCGAAGCTCTCCATCTCCACGCCGTCATCGCCGTCCGTGCCGTACAGGTGCGACATCGACATCGCGGCAACGGGCCCCCCAGGGACCCCCGGCTGGACACCCACGGCCCCTCCGGGAGCGCTCAGCGAGCCCCAGACACCTCCGGGACCGCCCAAAGCGGCTCCGGCCGCACCGCGCAACCGGACGAGCCCCGTTCACTTCCAGCTCACTTCTGGTTCCGCTCAAACCCGCCCACAAACCATAGAGCCGCAGGAGGCGGAGCGGCCGCGCCGGGGCAGCGCCGCTCTACGGCCAGGCGGAGTGTGTGTGTGGGGGGGGAGGCGGAGCCCGCGCTGTTAAATACTGAAACATTGAATATTAAATATCAAACACTTTAATGGTGTCCGACACCGGGGGCAGGGGGACCATATATTAACTCTGCAATAGCCTCTGCAGGGTCAGGGAGGGGTTGTGGGGAGGGGGGGCACACGCACCACAAAGGCTCGGCAGGGCCGAGGGGCTGTTCCTGACCCTGGGAACAGGGAATGGCAGGACCAGGATGGCTGATCCCAACCGTGGGAATAAAGAACGACTGTTCACAACCCTGGAATTAGGGAACAGTAAGGCCAAGATGACTGTTCCCAACCCCAGGAATACAGAGCAGTAGGGCTGGGCAGGCTGTTCCCCATCCTGGGAATAGGGAACAGCAGGACCAGAGTGGCTGTTCCCAATCCAAGGAATACAGAACAGCAGGACCAGGGTGGCTGTTCCTGACCCCAGAAATACAGAACAGCAGGACTAGAGTGGCTGTTCCTGACCCCAGGAATACAGAACAGCAGGACCAGAGTGGCTGTTCCCAATCCAAGGAATACAGAACAGCAGGACCAGGGCAGCTGTTCCTGACCCCAAGAATATGGAACAGCAGTGCTGGGAGGGCTGTTCCCATGAACAGGGAACAGCATCACAAGACACTGACACAAGACATAACGAGTCCTCCAGCCACAGCACACATGGAACCTCCTCCCGCCGCCCCCAAGCCTGGATTCCCACAGCTGCTTTCCCCATGGAGCACGCTGGGAGAGGTCGAGGACGTTCCCGCCGTGGAGCATGTTTGGCCTTTGCAAATAAATGCAAATACATTCCTGGAGCGCAGTCATTTGGCAACAGTAGGAGCAAGCAATATGCTTGGAGAACCGATTTCCACGGGCCAGTGCAAACTCTTCCTTCTTGGGCAACAAAAGGCCATTTGCAATGTTCTGGAAGAGAGAAACACAGGGAGAACACAGGGCAGGATCTCCTCAGGAGCAGGATCCCACACACCAGCACAGTGGTGCCCAACGGATGGTTTAAAGACCCTGTGACACAAAACACAGTCAGCAAGGAACCAAATCCCAGCCCAGGACGTTGGACACACAATTCCTGATCCTCCCTCAGTGCTTCTGATTTTTCTCTAGCTTTTACATAGGAATTAGTTTTCAAAGGGTCAGTTTTAGCACCAGAAATGAAATTTATGCTTTAGCGCCAGAGGGTAGAGAGGGAAAAACATCTAACACGTCAACAGTTGTCTCTGGAGCAGAAGCCCAAGGCAGCAGCTTTGTTTCCCATCATGTCTTCCTTTGTTTTCAATCCCCTTCCTCAGGTCCATGGCACGTCCTTGGAGGCAGCTGGGGAGCAGCTCAGCCCATCCACACATTCCACATCCCATCCCTGTGCTGCCTGTGGGGACAGGCAGCAATGACCCTCCCAAGTGGCTGATTCTCATTTGGCTCTTTTAAGCCTGTTCCCAGAGCTCAGGAAGAGAAATCCTGACAAATGGTCCCACACAGCAGCATTGTTCAGGAGATCTTAGGCAACTGTGAATGATCCTTGGCATCAGGAGCGTGCCTGGAGCCCTGGCTAATCCCCAGAAATTGGAGAAACCAAATGCCAATCTTGGAGCAGCATGGGCAGATTTGCCCAAATCCCAAAAATAACAGGGTCTTACCTGGAAATCATTAATTTTCTTAGTGAGAAGATGATGTGTTCTGAGTGACCTGAAACAACCCAGAAACAGAAGGGTCAGCTCTGAGCCACCATCTGCATCCCCAGGACAGGAAGCAGGGACATTCTCTGAACGAAGGGAGCAAGGACATTTCCAGCCTGCAGACACCCCTGGAGGGAGCCATGGACCAGACACCCCAGATTAACCCAAAAACACAACTCCCCAGGGCACACCAGACTCTTACCTGCAGGTGACCTTTCAGATTGGCCGGTGTTTTATAATCCCCCTTTAAAACCTGTGGGAAAGAGAACCTGGAGTGACCCTTCTGGGGCAGTGGCTTCATGAGCATCAGCCATTCCATGTGTCCCACATTCCAGGACACCTGAACCAGGTGGAACACCCTGATGCGGGTTTGATCTACATCATGGGGCCATATTGGGGCAAAAATGGGAGGTTTCATCCTTTTCGACTAGAAAGACAGGGAGCAGGAAACTGACACAATCCCAATTCCCCCCTTAATCTGGGACGGGACAATGTTCTGGTTTTACCACCATGCCAGTTCTCCAAATTCATCCAAAAAACACCGAAAGGTCCATATCAGAGACCCAGAGTGGCCTTGACCCTGCCCAGGGCAGATGTTCCCCCAAAGCACCCGTGTCCCAGGACAACTCTCAGCAGGCACTAAGGAGCAGTGAGAGACCAGAGCGCTGGGAGAACAGAGTAGTTCCAGGAAAGCTCTTCCCACGTCCCAGTCAGTGCCTGCCTACAGCACCCTGGGGACTGGTCCCATCCTGCTCCCATCACCATGACAAAGGACACCTCATCCACGGGCACTGTCCCAGGGAACTGGGGGGCTGCAGAGCCCCACCCCAGACATGGGAACCTCCCTATTCTTCCTAACTGCTGGCTGGGACTGCAGCTCCTTCCTTCCAGTTCTGCTCTGGGGACATGAGTCAATATTCAAAAAAAAAGGAAAAATCTGTTGGTTTTGCCCAAAGGCATTCCAAGCCTCCACGCGTGTTCCTGGTGGGAGCACGGGAGTGGCTGTGGAGCTACACACAGACATGGCACAGCCGGAATGTCGTCCCAGCTCCCAGACAGGGTACAGTGCCCAAAGAAACCATGAGCACACACCAGGAACGCCCACGCCAGGGTTCAGGAGTGGGGCTGGGTCAGGGAGGGACAAGTCAGGATCTTCCACAGCACCACAAACAAACACCACCACAAAACCATCAGCAGCACCATCGGCGTGAGCCCCATCAGGCTCCATCTGGAACATGCAGCTGGGCTGGAACCACCTTGGGGGAACTGTCAGCCATTCCCAGCCTCCCCAAGGAAAAAACTGCACCTCAAATCCTGTATCCAGATCTGGACCTCTCACCCCAAGACACACAGTGAGGGGCTGGAGCATGTCCAGAGAAGGGAAAGGAGCTGGGAAAGAGTGTGGAGCGCCAGGAGTGGCTGAGGGACCTTTGGGGGCTCATCCTGGAGAAAAGGAGGCTCAGGGGGGACCTTCTCACTCTCTGCAACTCCCTGACAGGAGGGTGGAGCCAGGTGGGGGTCCGGCTCTGGTCCCAGGGAACAAGGGACAGGACAAGAGGAAACGGCCTCAAGCTGTGCCAGAGGAGGTTCAGGTTGGACATGGAGGAATGTTTTCACAGAAAGGGTTGTCAGGCATTAAAAGGAGCTGCCCAGGTAGGTGGTGGAGTCCCCATCCCTGGAGGTGTCCATGTGGCACTCAGTGCTTTGGGCTGGTTGACAAGGTGGGGATCAGGCACAGGCTGGACTCGATGGTCTTGGAGGTCTTTTCCAGCCTCAGTGATTCTGGGATTCCATGTCTGATTACCTCCTGCTCTTTCCTGACCTGGCTCAGCAGCCTCCTCTGCTCCAGAGGACTCTGTGAGCCCCCCGGCTCTGTTCCCCCGTGGCAGTGACACTCACCCTGTGCGTGTTGTTGACAACCAGGGGGTCGGGGTGGCCGTAGTTGGGGGGGTTGGCGTAGGGGTCGTAGCCCAGCCTGGCGAGCATCGGGGCGATGTGGGCCATGTCCTGCAGCACATCCCCTGGGATGTGCCCAATCCATTTAGATAATGCCTCCATGTTCACCGGCTTGATCACCTGGTCTGTGGATCTTTCTATCCTGGGAAGAAAAACAAAAAAACGAAAAGACACTAAAGTTGGATTTCACACACATGCTGGGCTCACACAAAACAGCCTCAGCCAGGCTCACTGCCGCTTCAACATCGAATCACAGATCCTGATGAACAGTCCCTCTCTGGCTTCTCTCCAGATCCTAGAAGGTGCTGCGAGGTCTCCACACAACCTTCTCCTCTCCAGGCTGAACAACCCCAACATGTCACTTCCACTCCCAGGACACAAACACTTATCACCTGCCAGGCACACTTGGGGCAGAGCCAGGGTGAGGCATAGAGGGGCAGTTCCAGGGCAACCCTGTACTCTCACAGCCCTGTTCTGGGGGAGCACACCCTGGGAGGTTACACAGCACCAGAGGTGGGTCCCCCTGTATAGAATCATGGAATCATTACAGCTGGAAAAGCCCTCTAAGATCATCAGTTCCAACTGTTCCCCCGTCATTGCAAAGGCCACCACTAACCATGCCCCTAAGCAGCACATCCACATGTCTCTGAACACTTGCAGCGATGGTGACTTCACCCCTGCCCTGGGCAACCTGCTCCAATGCCTGACCACTCTGTTGATGAAGAAATTTTCACAAAGATCCAATCTAAACCTCCCCCGGCACAATTTGAGGCTATTTCCTCTAGTCCTAGAGGGGGGATTCATCCTGCACTGGGGTCCGGGGTGTTACCAGGACACCCCTCCTTATTACAGGAAAACAACGTAAGATGTGTGGGCTGTAGCACAGATGCACCACAGGGCCTCTATGAAAATCCAAAATCTTATCTGTTTAAGGAACCTGGGCAAAATTTCCTCAGAGCAAACAGGGAAGCAGAGTCGGCTGCACACCCACAGTATCCCAGAGCACCGGAGCAGCTGCACATCCCCCCTGGCTCCTGCTGCCCTCACCACCGGGGCACCAGCAATTGATACGGAGACTTGGATAATTCCCTTACATGGCTGATTACATTTTGCTAAGCCTGACTTAAGCCTTCCACTTAGAAAAGAAAAAGCATTAAAAGAGGAAAAGAAAGTGGGAGAAGGTAAACACCCCCAGCATATGGAGAGACCAGGAGGGAGTGCTGGGTGTGCCTCCACAGAGCAGGGATTGCTTTGATTCTGCAATACCAGCTCCAGACCTGGCAAGAATTGCTGCTCATCATCATTACCAGCACAACTAATCACACTGAGGAGGCATCTGAGGACGGGTAGAGAAAGAGGCATTAAAGAGCTCACGTTTCAGAGCAAGCAGTTCTTTGCAAATTAGAGACTGAAATAATTTCTGCAGTGTCAAGAGAGATTAAACAGTCACCTGCTCCTGAAATCCTTGCTTGACAAGCTGCTCTGTGGAGTACAACAGATTGGGAGCATTAAAGCCATATCTTACGCAGAAACACAAACCCTATTGCAGTACAACTGATGTGTTGCCCCTTCTGCCCCCAAAAATCACACACAAACACCAGCAACACAGTTTTGCCCCCAGTTTTAGCCTTGACCTGATTCATGTAATGAAAATGCTCCTTGAAAAGCTGAGGAAGGAGCTGAGACTCACTTGGAAAGCGACACCCCACCGGGCTTCCCAATGAGCTCCTCGTGGTGCAGCACCGTGTCGCTCCAGGAGATGTCCAGGAACTTCATGATGTTGTGCATGGACTGCTCGGGGTGCAGCACCAGCTGCTCGTAGTAGACGGGCAGGCAGCGGGCCCGGCCAACCTCCAGGCACTGGGAGTACATCACCTCGATGGCTTTGTTCCACTTGGTCAGGCAGTCCCGGTAGCTGTTCAGGTCGAAGCCCGCGATCGTCACTTTCCGTGTGATCATGGAGTGCACCGAGGCCCGGCCGTCCCGCACCATCAGGAGGAATTTGGAATTAGGAAAGAGCCTGGACAGGTACACAGAGGACTTGAGCGTGAAGGGGTCCTTGTTGCACAAGTACCTGGCAGGCTCGCCGTGCTTGGCGATCACTTCTAGGATGAAGGCCTGCATGGCGGCATCCAGGACCTGGTCCGTCACCCCTGCCTCGTCCAGGCGCATCTTCTCCCGCCCAGACTTGGACCAGGCCTGGCGCATGGCCAGCACGCGGGGGATGATGCGGGTCTCCTCCCCGCAGCGCACCTCAGGGTGGGCATCCAGCATGGCCCTCATGAGCGTGGTGCCGCTGCGTGGGACCCCCCCGATGAAGATCAGGGGCATGTCCTTGCTGTAACGGTACTCGACGTGGTTGGCGTCCATCATGACCAGCTCCTCGTTCTCAGGTCTCATCAGCCTGTGCCTCCTCTCGCTCAGGACCTGCTGGCACTCCAGAACCTGATGGCCGAGGTGCAGAGTCACCATCAGGGCAGCCACTGAGCCCAGCACCAGCAGCACCCTCCGCATGGTGACCCGCATCCTGCTCTCCTGGGCACAGGCTGGGGACTTCAGCTCTCAGCTAGCGAGTGTCCAACCCCACGGGCATCTGCAAGAGAAATGGAACAGTCAGAGTGGCAGGACCCACACTCCAGCCCAGTATCCAGCCCGGCTCCAGCAGGATGCTGACACCATCCAGGATTTCATCATCTCCTTCACTTATCAGCAACTCCCAGGCTCAGTGCCTTCCACCTGGCAGGTAATTCAAGTCTTTGTCAGTGCACACCTAAAGAGACAATTTCTGTACTGTTTGTGTTCCCAGAAACACAGGTTTACAGCTCAGGAAAGCTCCAGGAATGTTTTGGAGAGGAGGAGCCATGTATACCCACTGAGTCCTTAAAGAAAATTTTTACAGAGAGCCTGTCCCATCCCAGATGAAGCCCAAACCCTCCCTAAAGTTATTCCTCCCAGATCCAAGTCAGCACTCCACCACTGCTCACATCTCAGCCACCTGCCGCCTTCCTACATTTTCTTTCATATAACCCTGCGGTCAAAAGGGAGGGGGAAGCTGAAATAAGAGAAAAACAAACGCCTCTCATGCAAATTTTAAGTGTCTGAGTCAGGAGAAGCCGTTAGAATGAAACACTGAGAAACTCAACCATCTGACAGCGAACAGCCACACAGTGTTCAACACCCTGCCCTGCCTCCAGAGACTGACCTGAAGGAGAAATCCTTGAAACTTCATCTGGCACGAAGACTCTTTGAGTTTTCCAGGGCTCGGTAGGACATCCAGCAGGAAGGCTGCAGCCTCTGTGAGTGCCCAGCTCTGCTGCGTGCCCAGAGGGACTCCCGGGAAGGCTGGCACCGCTTCCCACCCCCTCCCCCCGTCCGCCCCAGTTGCGAGTGCAGGTTTTGCAATCCTCCCCTGGGCTCACCCCGGGATTTCCAGTTCTTTGTGATTATGTGGCTGGGGCGGGAGCTGAATGGAGTGGAAGGAACGGGCCGTCCGTGCATTCTGTTTTGCTGACAGGCCAAAGAACTGCTCCAGAAAAGCGTTTTCTCCCGTCAACTCTCTCCCCAAAGGAGCACATTGCGCAGGGGCGCGTTCGGACCAGGCAGCAGGCAGGAGAGAGCCCGGAGCCTGGCAGCCTCCCTGCCCCTGCCCTCCCTTCCAAGCACTCGGGGACTTGCTCTGCTCCCCCCTTCCAGGCCCTGACATCCCACTCCACTGTTCACATCCGCCCACTCAGTTTTCATCCAATTCTGTCCAGGCAGAGCCCCTGTGCCAGCCCAGGGATGCCCTTCCCCAGCCCAGGGACACACTTCCCCAGCCCAGCAGCACAATAATGTCACCACCAAAGCTATTTTTATGGCTCTTTACTCCCGGTCCATCTTGGCCAGCTGCTCAGTGACATATCCAGGTTAAACAACCTCAACTGCATCCCCAGGACTCAGATAAAAAGTCAAGTGTGTGGCTTTCTTGGGATGCATATCAGAGGGATACCCAACAGCTCTGGTATTTTTACAGCACCAAGCAGAGTCAGAGCCATTAACAAGACAAGTGTTGCTCCTTCCTGCTATCTTCATCTGTTTCAGTCATGTAAATATATTCAAATGTTCACCCAAAAATAACTGCAAATGCCACAAGACCCATTTCAAAGGATGGCAGTGGATTGCAGGATTTAGGGCCAACCGGAATAATTAGGGTGATGCAGACCAAGACAGGCTAATTAGCAGGAAAGGCTGCAGTGTGAAAGGCAGCTGGAGCACAGAAGTACTCTGTTCTCCCAAAAAACAGCTGACAGGGAGCAGTTCCCACCGAGATGCTCCAGCAGCTTCATCTGAGCCGCGCAGGGAACAAAGGAACTTGCTCACGTTGAGTGCTGGGGGCTCTAGTACCAGCACCACAAGCGGGATATGGCCTCAAGCTGTGCCAGGGGAGGTTCAGGTTGGACATGTGGAGGAATTTAATTACAGAAAGGATGGTCAAGCACTGGAATGGGCTGCTCAGGGTGGAGTTCCCATCCCTAGAGACGGTCAAGGAACGACTGGACACGGCACTCAGTGCTCTGGTCTGGTTGACAAGGTGGTGATAGGTCACAGGTGGGACTCAATGATCCTGGAGGTCTTTTGCAAACTAAATGATTCTGGGATTCTGTGTCCCTGGGGACTGTCCTGCTGGGCTGGTGGGCAGGGACACAGCCCCCACCACTCCCACCCAACACCACCAGTGTGGGAAAGCTCTCACTCTGTGAAACAGTAGGAAAGGAAGCTGCCCACAGGAGCATGGCTTCTCCCTACTTGCGCTCTGGGACTCTGCCTCTTCTCCTGCATGGTAGCCACAGGCCCTGGGAGGGCTGGAATGGAACAAACTTCTCCAGTGGGATCACCCCAGTGTGCCAGGCGGGCTGAACAATGCCCACAAGCATGTCTGGCAGCGGGCTGGAAGCAACCGCAAACAGCCCAGCTGGTTCTCAACTCTTCCTGAATTCTGTGCTAAGAATTTCCTAAAATGTATGGGGCTCATTAGTCTGTGAGGGAAGAGGGATGGGTCATTTCCTCCAGAGCAGACACTGTGGTGGAATCATGGCATAATTAGGCGCATAGCTGTCTGATCAAAGACAACCCTTCCAGAGACAACAGTCATTCAAATGCCCAAGCTGGCTCTGAGAGCTTCCCACTCCAGCAGGAATTAGGGAGCTTTCAGGGGCTTCTCTGGCACATCATGGCAGGCAGTGGAAACATGGGAGTAGAAATCAAAGTTCAGCGGCCAACCCCAGGCTGAAGACCCCAAATGCAGCTCAGACACCACAGGATAGGGAGGGGCTGTGACCCATAGCTAGGGGCTTCATCCCTGACCACCATCAGGGCAAGGCTGGCACCCAGAGCATGGGGGAGGATGGGAACCAGCCGGGAAGTGAGAGCAGAGTGACAAGAGGTCCTACAGCCGCAGAGCCTTCCCTATTCACATGCTGATGGACCATTAGCATGAACAAGGCTTACACCACCTCCTGTCAGCTTGTGAAGGCAACACAGTATTAATGGGGCACCAGTGCTAGTGTGGGCAGATGTGAAACACCCACCCAGCATCCTAGAGGAACCAACAACCCATGTGTGCTTACCTTGCCCCCATAAGGTCATTTTGCTGCTAGCCAAGCTTCATGCTGGACCATCCAGAACACCTGATACGGAAGAGAAGCCATAATATTTATTTATTGCACACATCTGCTCTCCTCCTTGGCACCTTCCACTCCTGCCCACAGCCTCCCTCCCGTCCCTCCCAGAGAAAGGTGGTCCCAGCAAAGCCTTGGCACTAGGAGCTGCCCATGCTGCCAGGACCTCCCAGCTCCAGCCCAAGGAACAAAGCTCTCTTCAGCCTCACCACCCCCCAAGGCGGCAGCACCAGCCCCTCAGAGCACAGGAATCCCTCCAGGTAGGGAACCGAACCCCTGGGCACCAGGTTTCCCCCAGGGACATGGCACCTGCACCACAGGGATTGCCCCCTCCCCGGGGAGCCCAGGAGCCACCTGCAGCACCTTGGCTGGAGCCATCCTGCAGGCACATCCCAGGGACAGCCAGGACGCTGTGCTGCAGCAGAGCATCCCGAGGGGTCGAGACCCGGCAGGATGGGGGGATGTCACTCTACTCCAAGGATCACAGCGGGTGCACAGGGTGCTGGCTTGTCATAGGGGTGCTGCCACTTGGCCTTCCCAGCCAGCTGCCCCTCAACACATGACAGCGTCCCAACCTTGGAGGATGTTTTTGAGAACACTTCAAGGACAGACACTAATTGCTATTCCAGACACCCAAGTCTCCTCCTCTCCTTCCATCAAGTGTCACCGGCCCCTCTGCTTCAGCGCCAAGGAGAAACCAGAGGGAAACTCCACCCAGCACGAACTCTGAGAGGCCTTATCCGCAGTGCACATGCTGCCCTTCTTCCCTTGCCAGGCTTCCTGCTCGACCTTGGCCTGGCCTCCATGGACCGCGGAATTTCAGCTCTGGATGAGGCTGCAGGCCCACAGAGCAGCAGTTGCATCCCTGGATGCACTTCTGCAGTGCCACAAATGCTCTGGATCAGGGAACAGCAGCAGCTGAACAGCCCACGCCGAGACACCCCGCTCCGGAAACAGCTCCAGCTCCTGCCCGTGCACAGACACACACAGACAGATACACGGACATGCACTCGCTTGCTGACTTCCTTCCTGACACTGCACAGGGTGTCACTGCCAGCCAGGCTCCAGCACCGAGCTGTGAGCAACCACAGCCCCATGACTCGGCACCTGCGGTGGGAACGGGTAAACCACCGGCAGCATCGGGAACAGGCCATGCGCCAGCACCACCGGGCCCAGCACCACCTGCAGCGATGAAACAACACTGACCCCATTTTTTAAAGTGTTACAAACAACCACAAAAACAGTGTCTATGAGAAGCTCCATATGATCAGAAGCTGCATTTTTCTTTAAAACATTCCCAGAAATGATTGTCACTAACTGCAGCTTCCCCAAAAGACGTAGGTGTGGCCTGGAAAATTTGAGCTCAATTTGCTTAATAAAAGGATGAGGAACTGCAGGCGCCTTTGTGGCGGAACAGCAGCAGGAACTGTGGTCAGCAAGAAATGTCCTAATATATCCAACTCACATCTTTACAAATCAGCAATATTTAATTACTTAATTAATAGCCTACAGTTCATTTACAAAAATAAACACAGCTTGCCTGAGGACAACTGCTTCATCACAACCTGAGCTCAGCCCAACCCTGTCACTGCCAGTGGTAGCCGTGACAGCAGCCCTTTTCCTCCTGGTCCCTCCTGGCGGCAACTTGTAAACCATGTTTCAAAACACCTGATGACTCCCAGGTACCTCCCTTAGCAGGACAGGGATACTCCCATCCTGCTTGGAGGAGTGAGCAGCAAACAGCAGAGCAGTCAAGCCTCTGGGAGAAAAAAGCTGGGAAGAGCAGTAGGGGTGCGGAGCAGGAAGGGACAGGCTGCTGGCACTGCTAGCACACAGACACAGGGGATGTCTCTCCATCTTATTTTCCAAGCAGCCCAAACAAAAGCTGACCAACAAATTTCAAAGCATTCACCCACACTGATGAGCAGCCCCGGGACACAGCGAGCACGGTGCAGCCCTGATCCCTGCCGGGTGCCCACGGAGGCACGGCGGGGGAGGCTGTGGTCGCCGAGTGCAGCGTCAGCCCCATTGCACAACCCCCAGCTCATGCTCATCCGCCCCAGCACGGCATGGATTGGGATTGATTCCATGGGACAGCCATCTGTAGCGAGCAGGGTCCAACCTGCCCACCCCGACCAATGCTGCAGCGCTGGCAGTGGAACAGGGGCTCCGCACCCAACCCTGCTGCAGGTGAGCCACAGCTGGAGCCTCAGAGTCACTTTGATGTGTACAAAATTACAGTGCAGCACTCAAAAAAACCCACCACAACAACAAAAGAAGCTCCTTTTAGCCACCATGTGGTGAAAGCAGCACCACTGACAGCAGGACAAGGTTTGGTGACTGAAGCTGAAACTGTACTGCAGGCCATGAACCCAGAACATCCACCAGAACCAGAGGCCAATCCCAGTAAAAACACTGAGGGTTTAGAGCACTTCAGGGTTCTGTGTCCCTTGGAAAATCCCCAAATAGCACTAACAGCATTGTGGTTTGCATTTGCACCGCCAATAAAAACTGAAAAATCCAAAAAAATCACAACTAAAACTGTAAGAAACAGTCAAAAGTCTGCAAGGGTAAGTGTTCAAGCACCCAAATCACATGGAGGGTGCTCCAGCTGCATCTTAGCACCCAACCAGCTCAGGGGGGAAGGGGGAATTTATTCTCACTGTTGGGTACCTAGAAAAATAAACCAGCAGAATCTGATGCCCCGAGGACTAAGGCAGTGTGTGCCAGTTTCAAATACTGGCTTTCTCACTTGGAAAAGCCTTCAGAGGTGAGAGCCCTGAGCCACACCAAGCATTCCAGCTGAGCACCCCATCCTGGGGAGCCTGGCTAGGGATACGGGCACAGTGCACCAGCTGGCTCCAACAGGCTCTAAATCACATCAGCAAAGAATCCACAGACATTTCACAGCACAAACGGACGGCTGGTTTATCGCCTCAAGGCTGTTATGATTAGCAAAACATTTTATTATCCTGCTCAATGCTACAGTGTTCCTCAAACAATAAAAACCCCACCAATTTACAGCATATTCCCCCCACTCGTCCCTCGTTCCAAGCACAGTGATAGCGTTTTATGGTCCGGTGATGGAAACCACAGCATTCACCCTGCCAACCCCGTATGGCAACAGCCCTTGGCCCGAAGTGGCTGATTAATTATGAAATGCCCAAAGCAAAAGCTGCTGGCAGGAGCTGGGCATGGAGGCACCTACCCAGCTCCTGTCTTCATGCCCCTCATGCCCCAGCAAAGCTCCAGCAAAGCCGGAGGAAAGGGCTTGCCACGTCCCCCCTGTGCTCAAGGAGCAGGGTGGGGAGGCAGAGCTGCTGCTGGAAGGACCAAGATGAGTGAGGGGGAACAGGAGCGGAAGGGAGAGCCCCCCACTCCATGCCACAGGCTGTGAGGGATGGGGACCGGAGCAGGAGGGGTGTCTGTGACCCCCCAGTGATGGATGGAGCCACCAGATCAGCTCCATCTCTACGTCAGAAAGAGCTTGTGCCAAAACAGGACATGAGCTCTGTGCTTTGGAGGGAGCTCCTGACTTTTAATCAACCCACAGAGCTTCACCTTTCCTTAATTACTCTGCAGTCGCTGCCTTGTGGGGGACAAAGTCAAAGCCAGCGCAGGTGCCACCGCAGGGACCGTGACAGAGAGACACTCCCTCGCTGGCTCCCTTGTGCCCTGACCCAGGAGACTACTGTCCTGCTCCCCACTCAGAGCTGGATGAGGGGGCTCTTGGGAGACACAGAGCTGACCTCCTGTTCCTCTTGCCCAGAGAAGTTGTGGATGTCCCAGCCCTGGAAGTCTTCAAGGCCAGGCTGGATGGAGCTCTGAGCACCTGGTCTAGTGAAAGGTGTCCCTGCCCATGGCAGGGGGTTGGAACTAGAAGATCTTTAAGATCCCTTCCAACCCAAACCATTCCATAATTCTGTGACGATTCTATGAGCCCTCCCCATGCCTCTGACCAGGTCCCTCTAACTCCCACCCCAGGCCCAGGGTATGCCCCAGGGATCCCCAAAGGAGAGAGGCACAGGGTGATGGGAACTGGAGGTTGCAGCCCCCGTGTTCACTCACCACGCCCGATGCAAACACAACTCTTCCCGTCCACAACTGCACAAAGATTCCCTGTGGGAATGTGGGTGGTCAGAGCCTGCCATACAAAGAGAAGTCAGAGGAACTGCTAGAAAAAACAGTAAGTATCTTCAAAAAATATTTTCCCAATCCACAGGCCAAACCCTAAGTCTCAACAAGCTCTATTCTTGCACGCACAAGGATCGGGATTTGCAAATAAAAAGTTGTTTCTGCAAGAGAAACCCCAAAACCTCAAATTTGCTTAAGAAACAAAATCAAAGTGTTTTATTTCCCCATGCAGCAGCAGCAGCCCCAGGATTGGAGGCACTGCCTAAAGGGAGGGCAGGGAGGACGAAGGGGCCTCTGCTCACCACAGGCAGTAAGGGGAGAGGGACACTGCTGTACCTCATCTCTGCCAGCCCCTCTGCTCATCCTTGTCCCATTTCCTGCAGCTCGAGGCCTCAGGAACCCTGGGCATGGACCAGCCCCAGGATCTCCACTGTGGCCCAGACGGCCTTGGCACAATGGATGCCACACAGGCAAGCATATGGCGTTTCCACAAAACCAGAAACTTTGGGAAGCACCAGCACCCCAAGCCCATGTGCCAGCATAGCCCCAGCAAGGACAGGAAATGAACCTCACCAAGCCCCAGCACGGGAGAAGCCCTTGTGAAACCATGGAAGGAAGAAACGGAACCAGGTCCTTCCAAGACTGCGTGGCTGCTGACTGTCAGCCAAACCACCCTGCTCAGCACATATGACTGCTTTCCTGTCTGCAGGAGCCCAGCTGTGAGCCCTGGTCCTCTGCTGCCACTTGCATCTGCAAATACCGGGCCACCAAGGCCTTGTGCTCGGTGCCCTTCCCCTGCTTGGTGCCTTTCCCTTGGATGCCACCAGACCCTGCTGGCCCGCAGCCAGCTGTGAGCACAGCTGCCAGGGAGGCCCGCTGCTCTCCCACCCCCCTTGCAGCTGCCAGCCACTGCCAGGAACAGCCACTCACACCACAGGATCCATCCCAGCACCGAGCAGGAACAGGAGCACTGGAAAAACCCCGGCTGCTTCCCCCTTCCCCACCAGAGCAGCCTGCGGGCTGCAGCGGCTCCAGACCTAAAACACCCATGGTCACTTGTCCATGGAGAAGCATCTGGACGCTGCAACCACCTGTGGAGTCCCCGGTCTCAGTTTGGGGTCACTGGCCTGGGAATGCGCGATGGGAACGAGCCACTTGCTTCACTTCCGAGCACTGTGGGTTGAGCAATCCCCTGCTGCTGTTCTTGTTTGCTGTCCCTGTGAGGGGACAAAAGGCCCCTCAGCAGGGCCAGCCCCAGCACACCCTGCTGCCCGCACCGTGAGGCCAGCACAGGATGGGCTGGAGACAAAAAGGGGGAAAAAAAAGCATCGTTTGCCTTGAGACAGGATTTCTTTGAGAGAATTGCTGCAGAAGTGGAGGCAGACAGGGGTTTAGAACTGCAGAACTGGAGGCTTGAACAATGTTGTGAACCACAGTAGGCAGCCAACATTATGGAAAGCTTCTCCCGCATTCCGCACACTCGTTGCCTCAAGAATCCAAAGGGGAACACGCCTGGCCAGGGCACGAGGCTGAGGTTCCTCAAGGCATCACAAATTCATCAGAAGGCGCATCTGTAGGGTGCCAAATAAAACCACCTGCTGGGGATTGTTTTCTCTCTCCAAAAATCTTCTTGACAGTCCCTGCATTTTAACAGCGCTCCTTCCATCCCACACATCCCTGAAGGCTCAGCGTATCCGTAATGCAAATTGCCTTTGGAAAAATCTCCTTAAAATAGTGACAAATTACTAATACAGTTTGTAAAACCTACAGGCAGAGGACGGCACTGGCCTGGGCCTGCCTGTCCTGGTGAGTCCATCAGTGTCCTGCGGAGACCCCACGGCAGCTCCCACCCCCTGGCCTGGCACATCTCACCGGGGCAGAGGGCACAACTCTGCACTTATCCCCCCGCAGTGATGCCCCCCAATGCGGAACGATGCTGGGAAGGACCCACATGCTCCCCAGCTCAGCTGCTGCCCCCCACTGTGTGAGCCCCCCACAGACCCTCAGCTCCCTGTGGGCACCACAACACGGCTGTTCCTGCTGTGCCTCATGCAGCAGCCACTGAGCACCAGCTGCCACCAGGCACAGGATGGCAAACTGCGCTTGCAGGAACCTGCGTTGGCACTTGACAGCTCCCCACGAGCACGCTGCACCGTTCCCAGAAAAGCAACGGCAAATTTGGAAACCTGTTAGCACCAATCATTCTGAGCTCTGCACTCACCCTTGCTCGGTGCCCGAGCAGGAGGGAGCAGCACTGCTGTGCCGAGGGGGGAAATGCCACCCCACAGTGCGCCCAAGCAGCTGGCAGGGTGGCTCTGACCGGCAAAGGGAGGCAAGTTAAGAGTTTTCAAGCTGTGAGATGTTTTTTGGACATAGCCCGAGCATGCAAACAAACACAGCAAGGGACAGAGCAAAGGTCTGTGTGATGCAAACCCCCCTCTGCCCATGGAGGACATCAGCCCAGCTCACGCTGCCCACCCTGGACACACTCCCAGCAATGCTGGGATAGCAACTCCAGACACGAGTCCCAAGGAACTTCAGCTTGCTATGGACACAGCGCGGATGTCACATCCCTGCCATGCAGGGTGAGTAACAGATGGGCACAGCCAAGGACAGAGTCGGTGTTTTGGGTGGGCCACAAGGTGCCAACACAGGTGCTCAGGGACCCACCTGCACCCCCTTTGCCAAGGGATCCACACCCCACAGCCACCCCGGCCTCAGCACTGCAAACACCTCTCATGCCTACAGCAGAGGCTGATGCTGACCAGGACCTGAAGGTGCAGGTTCTCCCCGACACTCACCTGCCCAGGTGGCTGCAGCACAGGCCACCACACTCACCCTGGAAGGGGAGGGCAGTGCTGACCCCGATTCAGCTCTGGACACCTGGATGGACAGATAGTCCCTGCCCGTGGGTGCCCTTCTGTATGGTGATGCCTGGGTTATGGGGGTCACGGCCTGGTGCCGGGCTGCCAGCAGGGTGCCAGGGGAGCAGGGGTGTGGGGAGTGGGTGCCAGATAGCAGGAACGAGGGGAGAAAGGCACAAGGAGCACCCTGTGCTGAGCACCCTGTACCACCTACCACATTTCCTGCACCAAGCACCCTGCAGCACCCTTAGCACATCCTGCACTGCACACAATGTACCCAGCACCCAGCACCACTCCGTGAACCCAGCACTGAGCATCCTGCTCCCAGCACCCAGCACCACTCCGTGAACCCAGCACGGAACACCCTGCACCGGGCACT
>VZRE01014863.1:1003129-1032978 GCA_013396775.1 Cephalopterus ornatus
ACCTCGGCATCCTTCTGAGCAGCAGGGGCCACCCGGGGCTGGTGGCGGGACAGGAGGGGATACAGACGCCCCGGGCCTTGAGTAGACGGTCCTGCGGAGTCGCAGGAGGGGGGTCACTCCCCCGGGCACTGCTGACGGACGGTCCTGGGGGCGGCGGTGATACCACCCAACGCGGGCAGCGATCAGGGCGGGCAGCGCGGGGTGCGATGCGGGCAGCGCAGGGTGCAGTGCGGGCACAGACCCCACGCCGCGCTCCCAGGCAGGAGGCCCCGACCCGCGGGTCCGTCGGGGAAGCCGCGAGCAGCGCGGAGACTGGAGGCAGCGGCTGGGGGCTACGGAGGCGGGGTCCGGGCCGGGGGACGCGGGGCACCCGCCGGTACCGGGCCGGGCCGGGAGGGCGGCGGCAGGTGGAGCTCGTGCTCCAGGAATGTCCCTGCCCCGGCTCCATCTTTGGAAGTGTTCAAGACCAGGCTGGACGGGGCTTGGAGCACCCTGAGCTAGTGGAAGGTGCCCCTGCCCATGGCGGGGAAGTGGGACGGCATGAGCCCTCTTCCAACCCAAACTATTCTGTGATTCTGTGATTCCAACCTGGGACACGATGGTCACACAGGGCAGGGAGCGGCTCCTGTCCGTCCCTCTCCCGTGGGGAAGGCTGGAGACCTCCCGGATCTCGCGGGGAGGGGTCCCGACTCCATCCCCTGCCCGACCATTCCCGTCGGAGCGGGAAGGCAGCATCCAAACAGCCGTATTTATTTTCCCCGCCGTGAGCAGCATTTTGACATGTCACAGCGAGTCTCTCCAACGTGTGTTGACAGGGAATGTGTACAAGCAAGAGAAATGCTGTTCATTTGCATCAAATTTCGCCGCGGTTCTGTGAATTGAATGCGTGGCATTTCACGGAGGGGCTGCAAGCGGCGCTGGGGTCTCTGCCACCGAGGGGCCCTGAGGGAAGGACTTTGCCGGAGGGATTGTTAAAGCCCTGAGAACCTTTCTCAAATGGCCCAGTGCTGGCCCTGGAGCTGCCGAGAGAGCTGGGCAGGCGGGCAGGGTGCCAGGCCAGGGAGCAGGTCCTGGGCAGCTCCATGTCCAGAGCCTCGAGAGTGCAGGAGGCTGCTGCTGCCGTGAGAGCTCATCCCCAACTCATGTCCCTGCTCCCGAGTCCCTCCTCTGCCCCTGGCTCTCCCACTGTCTGGCATCCCCTGTGCTGGCTGCTCACCTCTGGGCAAGGAAAGGCTTCCCTCCCCCAGAGCCGTGTCCACCGCCAGGAATCTTCTTGTTTCCCAGGTGGTTCTGACTATTCCGCATCTTGCAGCAAGCAGAGCAGAGAGCCACGTGTGGAATAATGAGTGAAGCTGGAGCTGAAAGCAAGACATCCTGGCACATCTTGAAGCAATTAAAGTCTCAGTTACAGAGCTCTGCACGTGTGAAGCTGCTGTCCTTCTCTCTTCCACCTTTGTAGAATAAGGCAGTGGCTGCAGCTTGGTTGGGCACTGGGATAATGGCTTTAGGCTGACAGAGAGTAGGTTTAGACTGGGTATTAGAGAGAAATTCTTCCCTGTAAGGATGGTGAAGGCCTGGCACAGGTTGCTCAGAGAAGCTGTGGCTACCCCATCGCTGGAAGTGTCCAAGGTCAGCCTGGACGGGGCTTGGAGCAACTTGGTCTAGTGGAAGGTGTCCCTGCCCATGGCAGAGGGTGGAACTGGATGGTCTTTAAAGTCCTTTTCAACTCAAATCATCCTGTGATTCCATGCCATGCCCAGGGCTCCTGGATCCCAGTTTCTCCAGGAGTGACTGCATTTGGGCTCTCCCTTCTGCCGAGAGTGGGCTCTGGGCCTGCGCTGCCACACTCTCATTAATACTCGGGATTGTGAGGCAATCCATAATTAGATGCTAACTGAGTTTTCTCTAAGTTGGGTGAGGGAAGGTCACCAAGGTAGGACTGGAGTCAGCTTATTGTTATTATCAATCAATAACCTATTTATTTTCCAACATTCCTATTAACCTCTGCAAGCCACTTGCCGTTTCCCTATGAAAG
The DNA here is from genome assembly GCA_013396775.1 of Cephalopterus ornatus. Classification (NCBI taxonomy): domain Eukaryota; kingdom Metazoa; phylum Chordata; class Aves; order Passeriformes; family Cotingidae; genus Cephalopterus; species Cephalopterus ornatus. The sequence continues at coordinate 1,005,165 of VZRE01014863.1, forward strand.
GGCTGTGCCGCTGCTTTGCTGACTGGACAACTCTGATTGAAAATGGAGCAGTGACCTGACCCCAAAGGCAGAATCCAATTAAAATCATTTTCATTTGCAGATTAATATTTTTTAACATGTTCTACATCCCTTGCTTCAGCATTTCACACAGGAACTGCTGCCTCATTACATGAGCACCTGTATCAATAGCGCCATAAGGAAATAATTACAATTAATTAGACATGGAGACAGTAGGACCGTCCTTTTCCAGGATTGAGGGACAGTGCCCAATTGTGACATGCCATCCCTGCGGTGGCAGTGACCAGGATGCTTGTGGCTGGTGGGACAGGGCTGCTGTGCTTGTGGCAAGGAGAGGGACAGGGTGGTCTCAGTGTCTGGCTCCTTGTGACACTGTCCAAGCACCAGCCCCAGGGAGGAGGGTAGGTGAGGGCCACTGGTGGTCCAGCCTGCGCTGATAGAAGAGACCAGATGCCCCGGCAATGGGTACATCATAAACACTCAGGGTCCCACCCTCAGCCCATCGCAGAACCTGGTGCTGAGCGCTGCTGAGAGCAGTAATTGCCTGATGGAGCTCGGTCTCAAGGTAAAGTCTATTATTAATAACGTGACTTTGATAATAAAAAGATTAAAATCAGGTTTATGGTTTGCTGACTGCCCTTTCCATGCTGTAATCATCCCTCATTCATATTCATGAGCCTCTCATTAGTAACCACTGCTTACAAGGCGGCTAAACAGCCCAACCCTTCAGCAGCCGCCATCTCCTTAACTGCTTAACTTGCTCGCTGATTACCAACATCAAATTAACTCTGCAGAACGGATCTAATAAGCTTCCCGGTGGCTTCAAACCTCCTTGAAAATTGCTCTGATGTCTCCATGGGGCCCTATTAAAAAAAATCCTTCCCCTGTGAGTAGAACGGGTAATTCATCGAGCTGCGGCCATGGCGCTGCTGGCGCCAAGCCCTGCCCAGGCCCGTGGCCCAAGTGCCCATGGGCAGCTCCTGGGAAGCCCCTGCAGCACCCACCAGAGCAGCCATGCTTCGTGTGGTGTTTTTGCAATGGGAATGGCTGTTTGAACTGATGAGCTGTTTTCCCTGATCCTTCATTAAACACTCCAAGACTTAATTTGACTATTTGGTAGCTTAGGGGTTGTGTAACAGAAGAATAAATAAGAACGACCTTTCCATTTAATTACTTTTTTTTAGATGTGGGAAACGCCTTGACTTTCCAGCAATGTGTGTGTGGCGTTTAGGAGCGAGGGGACCAGGCCAAGGATACTGACCCCTGTCTGGGCCAGGTTTGGGGACCCCAGGACACTCCACAGTGCTGGGGACAGCACAGTGCCATGGGGGACAAGCTGTAGTCTGGAGATGAGACTCAGCAGAGAGCATGGGGTGGCTCCCTGGCAATTAGCTCTGATGAACATCTCAGCATGTCCCAGCAGCAGCCAAGGCCGTGTGGAGGAACACTGGTGCCGAACATCAGGGAGTGAGGGAGCCTTCCTCCCTCATTGCCATGGCAACTGCGGATAGGGATGGAGAGCTGAGGGACTGGGGGGATGCATCCCTCCCATTACACAGATCCCCCCTGGGGCGGCTGCGGAGACATCCCCAAAATACCGTCTGAGAGGGATGGATGGGCTGCACCTGCTGGGATGTCATGGGCCACCATCACCTGGACCCCCTCTGGTCTCCAGCCCACCTGGTGCTCAGGACCCCCTGCACTCAGCCAGACCCACTGCAGCTGGGTGGGATGGGTCATCCAGGATTGGGAAATCCCTCAGGACAGCAGGCAGAGCTGGCTGCAGCTGCCCATGCCTGAGAAAGGTGTGCAAGGTGGAAGGCTGATCCCCCAGATCCTTCCCTGTGTCTCCCAAACTCCTGGCACAGGAGCCCCCTGCCTTGCCCAGGGCTGATGGAGTAACCTTGGGTGGCTGCAAATTCCCACATCCAGCTCATATTTCCTGCCTGTTTAGAGTGCATCTTGCAGCAAGGCAGAGACAGGTGAGATTTAGTAGGCAGAAAGCAGAGAATTTGTGTATGGATTCCCTGCTTTGTGACACCGGGGGCTGGGAGGGGGAGGAGGCAGCAGCCAGCAGTTCTGCCCCCAGTGCTCCATGTCCCAGACCCCTTGGTCCAAGCCTGTGAGGGACAGGGAGGTCCTGAGGCCCGGAACCCAACTTTGGGATCTAACACTGTGCTGTCCCCAGAGCCAGCAGCGTTTCCCTGAACAAGCAGAGGAGTCAGGGATGGTGTGCCCATCTCCTGCCCTGGGGTAGGCAGAGGATCCTGTAGCCCTGCTGCACACAATCACAGCCCCACACCATTTCAGCCCCACTCCATCCCTGTCCCACACCGTCCCTGAGCAAGGAGCCCCCTGTGGAAGAGCCCCCTGAGCCACAGCTTGGCCACAGGGCAGGCAGAGGGGCCGGACATGCAGGCTGGGACAGGGGCATGTGGCCACCAGCTGTTTAGCAGGGTAGGAAGGGGATCCTCAGCCTTCTGCCCAGCCAGAGGAGACCTTTCTCACCTGGCCCCGGCCCCACTCAGATCTGGGACCCCTCGGGTAGGTAGAAGCCATTCTGAACTCTAACCCCCTACTTTCGCTCCGTATCCCCTACTTACAACCCTCCTCCCTGCACATTCTCCCTACATTCAGGCTGATATTAAAAATGGCTTATTTCGGGCTTTCAGCCCACTTTCTCCCAAGAAAATATTTATCCTGAGCTCCATTTTCCATTTCTTTTCAATTGCCCTGTGTCTGATCACCACCCCACAACTCTCCTCTTTAGCCATGAACACAAATCCTATTGCCTTTTCTCTTTCCGTGTATTTGCCCTTTGATTTAAGCTGCATTTTCTCCTGCTTTCATCAGTTCTGGCCCTCTCCTGCTGTATATCTCCCTGTTTATCTACTTTCCAAAGGCCTCCTCCTATTTCTCTGTGCTGGATCAATACGGCTGCAGAGCCGACTGGCAGCTCCTTGCTGCTGCTGCCTGTAGTTTTTCTTGGGGGACTTGTCCAGTATTTCTTGTTAAGCTTCTGTCTCAGCTTGTTCCATTTCTCATTAGGTTTTAGCACTGGTATTGTAGTATTTCTTGTATTTCCATGCTGCCCGGCAGATCCCTTGGAATTCTTAATGGTGAAGCTTAAAGCCTCCTCTTTAGTGGGCTCCTGAGTCCTCTTGGATAGGCTGGAAGAGGCAAGCAGAGAGACACTTGGATTTTCAGGTGATGAAAAGAATGCCTCTGTCCCCGAGCTGGGCCATGATTTCTTGTTATAAAAGGGGTGATGGGGATTATTTGTATTTTATGGCTGTTTTTCCAGGGGATGCACTTCCCAGGGCCATGGTGTATGGCAGTGCTGGAGGGTGGGTGGCAGCACCCAAGGTTGGGGGGCAGGGATGTGCTGGGGTCGTGACAGCTGGAAGGGCAGAGCAGGGCAGCCTCCACAGAGCCTCCTCTATGCCCCCTGAGAACCCCAATCCATGATCCCTGCATCCCTGGCCAGTCCATAGATGACCCCTGCATACCTGGCCAGCCCCCAAACATGACCCCTGAATCCCTGTCCCATTCCAAACCATGACCCCTGCATCCTTGGCCAGTCCCAAACCAGGACCACTGAATCCCTGGCCAGTCCCAAACCATGACCCCTGCATCCTGGCCAGTCCCAAACCATGACCCCTGCATCCTGGCCAGTCCCAAACCATGACCCCTGTATCCTGGCCAGTCCCAAACCATGGTCCCTGAATCCCTGGACAGCCCCAAAACATGACTCCTGCATCCCTGGCAAGGCAGCAAACATTCTGGCTATTCCAAAGGGGATTTTTTTTCCATCTGCATCCCTCTCAGAATTTTCTTTCCAAGAGAAAGGCTGCTTTTAAAATCCACCCCAGCTTTCCAGCTGTCAGGAGCCAGCAGATGTATTGCTCTCCATGGCTGCATCTCTGAGTATTAAACATGACGCGCAGCCGCTGCCATGCAATATTTCCTCAGATGCCACGGCACCGCGGGAGCCAAACAGTGTCCTTTAAAATCAAACCAATTTTTCCTGTCTCCTTCACAGAATAGTCTTATTTATCCACACTCAAGCAGCTGTTACTTCAGGTTAACCAAAGGTTGTAAAAACATTTTTCAAATGCCCTTAACTTTGCGTGGTTTGTTATTGAAATTATTAATCTTGGGTTGAGGGTTTTTTCCTAATCAGATTGGTATAAAAAAGGGAGATCTGGACCTTCCCTGCCCTGCGGAACACTCTGCCCATGCAGCCTGGAGCCTTCCTGGGCAATGCTGGGGCCATGGATCCTCTCCACAGTGCCTGGGAGGGATGGGAGGGATGGGGATTGCAGGGATGGGGATTGCAGGGGTGGGGATTGTGTGATGGTTCAGTCCTTGTAATACTGTGCTAAATCTCTGCCTGGCAAACCCCTTGGTGCATTCCCACATGCAACCCCCTGAGTGCCATTTCTATGCAGGTGATTCCCTCACCCAGGAGGGGAAACCAAGGCTGATAAAATCCAATCTCCTTGTTCAGTCAGATCGGGATTATTCGCAATGAGCTAAGCAAAAGAAAACTATTATTAAATGCAAATAAAAATGAAATAAAGCTGCTTGGGAGCTGCTCTGTGACACAGCATCCACATCAGTCAGGGGGATGTTTAACCTGGGGAAATACATTACTGCAGGTAGTGACACCTGGTCAGGTGTCCAGAGCTGACCAGACCCTCATTACCTCCCTGTAAGTGGGGGACAGTGATGACATCACAGGGGACATGGAGGGGAACCAGAGCTCTGAGATAGCCTGGGCATAGAGGAGCATGGTGGGCAGGGGGACAAGAGATGGCAACAGGGGCAGGACATGGCTGGAGGTGTCTGACCCACACCAAGGAGCCACGGAGCATCCTGACGATCGCACATCCCTGTAACTCGCTCCCCAACTCCATGGCTGACAAAGATGTATTTTTAGCTGCTGCAGCACAATTAAGTCTTCTCGTTAGTCTCAGGAGGAGAAGGAGGCTGTTGGTTTACTTGCAAATGCTTGAGGTAATTCTCTAATGGCTCCTCCACCATTACACAGACACTGTTTTCCATCTCTTATCATATGTAATCCCTAATGATTCCTCCGTTATGTCCTGTTTTATTAAAGCGCCATTGAACTATAGCCTATTGATTTAGATTTCACAGACAATTGAAATTTAAATTGACTCCAAATTGAATGTCTCCATGCAATCTGTGTTCTGCGCTAAAGATAGATAAAATGCTTCTATTTTTGATAACAACTTATAGCGGAGGCACATTTTAATTTCAGGAAGCATGGAAGGGCATCAGGATTTCCGCGACAATGACAGATGGCCAGGGGGCAGCGGGTTCCTGATCCCCGTGGGCATTTGCCATCACCAGGGGGCTCACTGGGAGCTGTAAGACAGCATGCAAGTGGTCATTTGTGTTTGAGTAGAGAAAAATGGAATTAATGCCATGAAGGAGATGGCTAGGGAATTCCTGGAGGGGTCTTTGCTATCTGAACACCAGCTGAGCCACCCTAGGTGCCAGTGGGGTGCTTGGCTTTTTATAGGATCATAGAATCATAGAATCACAGGTTTGGGTTGGAAGGGACCTTACAGACCATCTCATTCCACTCCTCTGCCATGGGCAGGGACACCTTCCACTAGACCAGATTGCTCCAAGTCCTGTCCAAGACCGCCTTGGACACTTCCAGGGCTGGGGCAGCCACAGCTTCTCTGGGCACCCTATGCCAGGCCCTCATCACCCTCACAGGGAAGAATTCATTCCTAATATCTGGAGATGGAAAGGACCCACAAGGACCATCAGTCCAGCTCCTGGCCCTGCACAGGACACCCTCAAGAATCACACCAGCAGTACACAGAGAGAAGAACTGATACAGAGTATACAGTCAACACACAGCACCAGAGGGGAAAACTCCACTGGACCCCAAAAGTCTGCCATGTTTTACTCACAAAATCCAGGGCTAAATCCACTTCTGGGGGTGCAGAGACCTGGTTAGGTCAGAAGCCCATTGCTAGGACCACACAGGAGCTGTGCCTGGACCTGGCACCACGGCTGCCTGTGCCCCATCCCTGGTGTCCCCACAGAGCACGGGGTGAGTGTGGCCATCCCTGTGGCTTGGGGGCCCTGTGCCTCCACCTCCAGGAGCTCTGGTGTAAATAAACAAGAGTTACAGGCTAGAACTGCCACTGGCTCTGCTCATGTGCCTCCCGCTGGGAATAATGTCTGTGTTACAGCCGACCTTAATGCCAGCGGAGATAATTCTTCCTCTGCAATGAGCTGTTTATTGGCTAATGGATATAGCCCTGTCAGGAAGGGCCATCCCCACAGCCCTGACAGTCCCTGTGCAGGGATGGGGTATGGGGTCCTCACTGATTCTGGAGCATCCCCTGATGTCCCTCAGCAGCACTCGCAGCCCGGCCCCAGCCCCTCTCCAAGATGGGTGCACAGCAGCATCCGCAGAAATGAGGGACTGGGAAACATTCCTGAGCACCCCTGGGCAGCATTTCTGGGGAGAGATCAGCCCTGGGCAGTGTGTCCTGCTCTGCAGGACAGAAAGGATGATTTCCAAATATCATCGCACATTCATTGCGGCACACAAATATTGTGGCCTCAGTTTGCTCCAGGGGAGGTTCAGGTTGGACATCAAGAGGAATTTCTTCATGAAGAGGTTTACCAAGCACTAGCACAGGTTATCCAGAGAAGCTGTGGCTGCCCCATCCCTGGAAGTGTTCCAGGCCAGGTTGGATGGGGCTTGGAGCAACCTGGTTTAGTGGAAGGTGTCCCTGCCAATAGCAAGGGGGTGGAACAAGATGATCCTTAAGGTTCCTTCCAACTCAGGTCATTCTATGATTTCATGATTTCACACTCATTGGGTCTGTGTGCGGGATGGGTGCCTGCTCCAGCGATGGGGAGGTGACAGGAGATGCAGCAAAATCTGCTGACACTGATGTTGCCCACCTGGAAGGCCAGCCCAGCCCCAAACACCTCTGCTTAAAATCACCTGCCTTTAAAGCCCACCAAAACTCCTACAACCAGAGCTGTCACCTAATTTCTCAGGGCACCGCAGTTTTCTACAAATGATAGACAGTAATTAAAACTCAGCTAATAACCTCCTCACTCCTGACATTTCTACAGGGGTTTTCTTCACCATTATCTACATATAGATTAAAAATTGTAATTGGACCAGAGATAGGGTTAGAAAAATCCACTCCCTTCCCACTGATCATTTGCTAGTGAGTGACACTTGGAAATTTTATTTAATCTGAGGAAAATTGAGTTGAACTCCTGTAAAAGTTGAGTTAAAATGAAGTATCTGCATTGGGTAGAAAATGCACTTGGCTGAGGGATGGGCAGAAAGAGTGGGAAAGGGAATGGAGCAGCAACAGGGATCATATCAATGTTTCCACATCGAAAAAATGAAAAATTGAGGAATTGATGATGTTGGCAGCTTCACGTGCTTTAAAGATTCACTGGGAACAACCAGCCAAGCTGAGAGTTAAACCAGATTCACCCAGCTCTTCCCAATCTCCATCCATCCTATCCTGTGGCTGATGCTTTCCTGGGATGCCTGAATGGCTGCCCAGCTGCCCTCTAGGCATCCCTGGAAAGCGAAAATACTGTGAACTCTGTGCATCCTCCCACCCATTCCAACCCCACGATGACTATAGACACTTAATTATGACCTCAATAATTATTATACCACGGAATTAGTAATAGGATAATGACAGCATTTATTGGAAGCAGTGACATATTAACTAAGCAGGGCAGTATTAATTGCAATGGTGAATTATCCTCATAGACACTATTTCAATTCTTGTTTTGTCACTATTACGTTTATGACAGCAATAATTACATCTCTAATATACTCATTATTGGGGGATATACAGAATAAGTCTGGGTAAATGCAGCAATTAAGGGATAATGTTCCTAGTGGGGAGTTGACGAACAAGAAATGGTTTTGGAGGCTGGTTTTAAGGACTCTCCTGATGGAGACGACCTTTGGTGGCTCAGCTGCTGGCTGTGCCGTGGGATGAGGGCTCAGCAAGGGGAAGCCTCCAGTGATCACATTGCCCCGAGACCCCATCCTGGAGATGGGGTGGTTTGAGCAGGGATGTGAGTCTGGGGGGCCCCCACAGGCAGGGGTGCCCAGGGACACCTGTCTGGGGGTGCCAGTGATGTGGGGTGCCCAGGGTGCCCTCATATGCCTCATTGTCCAAGATCCTCAAGTCCAACTTTCAACCCATCACTACCACCAAGTTTAGCACTAAACCGTGCCCTCAAGTGCCACATTCGCACTTTTTCTGAGCACCTCTAAGGGATGGTGACTCCACCACCTCCCTGGGCAGCCCCTTCCAATGTCTAACAACCCTTTCCATGAAGAAATTCCTCCTGATGCCCAGCCCAAACCTACGCTGGCACAACTTCAAGCCATTCCCTCTTGTCCTGTCCCTTGCTCCCTGGGAGCAGAGCCTGACCCCCACCTTGCTCCACCCTCCTGTCAGGGGCTTGTAGAGAGTGAGAAGGTCTCCCCTCTACAGTCCCTGCTGCTTCTCGACCTGCTGCTCCTGCGCTGTGCTGTGTTGTGATTATCTCCAGGAGACAGAACACGGACGTTTGTCCCGAAAAAGTGCTGCTCTCCCTCCTTGTGGCCCCTTCTCCAGCCACATCCTGTTCTTTCTCACAGTGTGTTATTACCAACGATCTCTAGCTGTCTCCACAGCCTTCCGGCTATCGTCGTTCGAGACATTCACATCACCGCTGATCTTCTGGGCTTCCACAGGTGTTGTGCATGCGGCGGTGCCTCGGTGTGTCCCCACACGGTGTCCCTCTTCACCCGCGGCACGGCCGCATCCCGCCCTGCCAGCGCCGCCATCCATCACCGCCGACCCGCCGCTCCTCTCGCAGACAATGAGGGAAAATCGGGCTTTTCAGGAGCGCCACTTTGTTGTTTGTACAAAGGAGTTGGGCTGTTAACACGTGTAAGGTAATGGGATCCCCCCCGGCTGCGCAGGGCTCTGCCTGATGGATTACCCACCCCATTCATCTAAATTATGTCACAGGCAATGAGCAACTTGCTTAATCTGTCCAAAGGCAGGGCCGGGGTGGCTGCGCTGACACGCGCTCCCTCCTCACCGTCCCTGCAGCGCGGCCCGGCGACAGCCCCGTCCCCACCGGGATGGGGCCAAACCTGCGGGGCCAGGGCGTCCTGCCCAGCACCGTCCAGCGGGGCACTGCGGTCACATCCACCGACGGGTTCCCGAGGGGCAGGGTGGGTGCCAGCCCCCGGGAAGGTGTGGACACGGTGTGGGCACGGGCAAGGTTCGGGGCACAATGGTCCTGCCCCAGCTCTGGCATAGAGACCTGCCTGCAGTTTCCTGTGCACCGTGGCATTCCAGTGCATAAAGGGGCTTATAAAAAGGATGGAGAATGGCTTTTTACATGGGCGAGTAGTGATAGGACAAGGGGGAGTGGTTTCAAACGAAGAGGAGAGATATTTAGATTTGATTTCGGGAAGAAGTTCTTTACTCAGAGGGTGGTGAGACCCTGGCACAGGTTGCCCAGAGAACTGGTGACTGCCCATCCCTGGAAGTGTTCAAGACCAGGTTGGAAAGGGCTTGGAGTAACCAGGTCGGACAGGGCTTGGAGTAACCAGGTCTGGTGAAAGGTGAAGAATTTCTTCCTCATTGTGAAGAATTTCTTCCTATCGCCCACATCATCTCCCAAATGCAAACGATCCCCAGGGATCACACCAGTGACAATAAATTGGGTCCATCCCTGCTCACACGTCCCATGCTGGGGCTCACCCAAAGGAAGAATCAACCTGGCTTATTTTAAGATGAAGAAAGGAAGGAGAGGAGAGATAAAACCCAATTTTTCTCCCAATTTGGTACCACGCTGACGCCTGGAGATGGTGTCTAATTTGACAAGGCCATTGGTCCTGCAAGTGATGATGTTTGACTAATGACAGGATGAACTCTCCGCCAGTGCTGCTTGCATTGGAATAGCCCTGGGCGATCACCCAGCCGCATGTTCCAAATGTGGCAAAGGAAATTGTCTAATAAAGCGATAAAGTGAGGGACTCGCTAAATGATTTGTCTTTTAACTATTGTAATGGATTTTTTTTTTAACCTTGTTTTATGTTGGAATGCAAAAAATTATTACAAGTAATTAGAGTCATTTCGATTCAAATCTCTGCTTGGGCTTGACATATTTTGCATACTTCCACCCCATATAACAAGTCAGCTCATAAAAATGCAGGCAGCTGGGAGCGTGGAGGCTCAGGCGAGAGCTGGGGTTGTCTAAGCTACCATCAGATGCCTTTGCCTTAGCACGAGAAGGGAAGGGAAGGGTGGGGGAGGATACAGCACCACGTAAATTTATTTTGTCTCATTAGGGAGCCAGGAAGATGCGCGGTTCTGCACCACCACGGAGCCGCAGTGTCCCCATTCCCCTGGCACCACACAGCCCAGCACTGACACAGCTCCCTGGGCACTCACATCCCCAGGAACCACCCTGGAAGTGGAATGTTGGCTGTTTCATCCTGAGTCTTCAGCATCCTGAGTGTGCACAGTCACTGAGATGCTCTGAGCAGGTATTTATCCACCCTGCCTAAAGCAGGTGTGTTTGAGCACAAAACCTTTGGATCTACAGGGTGCTTGGCAGTCACACCCCCCACTGCCCTCTTATCTTCCCTGGAGTGATTATGGGCTCATCAGCATTTAAATAATATGATAACTAATGGAGTCGCACCCAGGCCATGGCACAGATCCCATCACCCTTGGACACACGGCACCCGGCACAGCCGATGCGCCAAGGGCATCACTGTCCCTGGCACTGGCCAGCCTGGAGTGCTCTGTCCAGGGAAGAAGAAGAGCTTGGGAATCAGACTGACTTTCTGACGGAGAGAAATCCTGTAAGGCAGCACTAAGCCACTGCAGGAACAGTTTATCACAGGGCAGATGCATCTTTGCAGGTACCAGGAACAGGTTGGTTCTGCCCCAATGGTCAGGTCTGTGCTGTCCCCTGTGCTCAGGTTCCCACCTGGCTCCTGGTGGGCTCAGCTCAGGGCACTGTCTGCCCTCCTGTCTCTCCTGCCCAAAACAACCTGGATCAACTATAGTTCCAAATCCCTGAGGTGTGAATGGTGTCACAGGCAGAATCACAACAGCAGCAGCAGCAGCAGCATTGGGGTCAGTTCCAGCAGACTAGGAGGGCTCAGTGCCAGGCTCTGTGCCAGGCTCTGTTCCAGGCTGTAAGACTTAGCCCTCAGGTTTCAGAAAAGCCACTGAAGATGGCTGGGTGGCTGCATGGTGCCTGTGCTGGGGCTGGTGGGTCTGCTTGGATCTGCAGAGCTGTGGCACAGATGAGATGATGCCATTCAGCTGAGGCCAAATCCTGCTTGGAGCCCCGGTGCTGTGGCTCAGAGGAAATGCTGCTGCTCTGTGGGGGCTGAATCCTGCCTGTTCCCCTGTGGAGGGACTGTGCTGCACTGACAGAACCGTAGATCTGCTCCCGACAATCAGATGGGATCTTTTACCCGCCGCTTTATGTATCTCACCCTGTACACAGCATCTCAATACCAGATCTTATTCTTTCTATTTGTCTTGTTTGAAAGCCCCTGTGTAAGAGAGACAATTTTTTAACTGTAAGATGGATTGCCTGGAGCTGTGCGACAGCAGGGACAGGGAGGCAGGGGATGATGGATAACGTACAAATGATTAGAGGACAGGCCGCACAAATTCAGACGGAGAAAAAACCATTCCCAGCAACGTCACGGCTCCTTCCCCTCTGGTCAGTGCTGGCTCAAGTGCTAGGGAGCCTGACACAAACCTCCTCACAGCCACAAAACTGCATCAGGTGTGAGTGATGCTGGTGCTGCAGGGTCCCTTCAGCCCCTCACCAATCCCTCCTCCAGTGGGAGGGCACAGCCTGGCATGGGCAGCTCTCTGCAGGGCTTCATCCCTGTCCTTGTCCTGCTCCCAGGGTAGTCTCTGGCTGAGAGGATGATGAGCACCAGTGAGAGGGGGCAAAGGCAGCTGGAGGAAGACCTGGCTGCCAGACCACAGCTCTGCCATGGTACTTGCCAAGCGGGTGTGTGCCGGGGATTCCCGGCCTTGCAGCACTGCCCAGTGGGACAGTCTTGCCACGGGCAGCAGAGGACCCATGGCCATGTGGTGTGAGGGCTGGGTATGGGTGCACTGCTGGCACTGCCACTGCCTGGGGACATGAGCTGGGCTTGAGCTCATGCCCAGCATGAGCTGGGCTTTGATTTCCTGCCACAAGGGTGGAGCTTCCCCTCCATCTGCTCACCCAATACAGATGCTAGCACCCTATTACACCTCTGTTCAGCTATTTTTCAACTTAAAGGGCTAATAATGCCTTAATAAAACTGTTTAATTACAGAAAATGTCCTTTATTACACATAATCACCATATGGTTGCAAAGTACTTAGTGGCCACATTCATTACCTGGGAAAGTAAAGCTTCTCTGGTGACACTGGGACTGGCAGTAACAGGGTGTGTTGAAATTATTCTACATGAACCCCTGTTAATTCTTTGAAGATTAAAGGAGGCACAAGGCAGGAGTGAAAGCCTTTACCTGAGTTGCCACCTGTGCAGCACCTGGCCTTGTTGCTGTCTCATAAGCCCAGCTACCCGTTGTGGCACCCCAGGGGTTTTGGTCACAACACAGCCTCCAGATCCACAGCAGGTCCCTGCAGCCTCGTGGGCTGGGACCAACCCACTGTGGCACCGGCCAGGCACAGTGAGACCTCGTTTTGTGGCACGTCATGGTGCTGGGTGGTGCATGGGCAGCTCGGCACAGGGTGCAGCGCCTTCCCAGCACCGCGATGCAAACTGGTCAGGGGTGGCCAATTAATCCATTACCCAGAGATGCATTTTCCATGAGCTGCTGAATCACTGACTCCAAAGCAATTAGCAAAAGTAATGAACTTCAGTGCTGCAGCAGAGGGGAGCCATTAACCCCTTCTCCTCCAAATGAGGTGACTGCAGATGCTGTTCCATGAAGATCTCCGGACCCAACATCCCAACCCTCCCACCTGCACGGCATCAGCTGCTCACACCTGGGTGAGGTGTGAGTGACACAACTGTGTGTCTCTCTTGCCTTCCCACCACAGCCCACGTGGAGGGAGCAGGGGTCACCCTATAGAGCCCTAGTGTCCCCATGTGCACCCATCCCTCTCCAGAACAGACACCCCTGTCCTCTCCTAAGCCATGAGAATCAGTGCAGGGTGTCAGGGATCAGCACCATCTGCACAGGGTGATGTTCTGCATCATAATCATCCAACACACAGGGACTGATCGTTTTGTGCAGAAGCAGCACCTCACAGACACAAAGAAATGTCCCTTCAGAGGCTGGATCCCACTTCAGGCAGCTCCACCAGCACTGAAGACCTGGACACAGGCCCACAGAAGAGGTTTGCCAAAGACAAAGGAGGCTGTGGTGACACCTCTGCACTCCTCGTCCTCAGCAAAGGCTTGGTACAAAGCTGGAGGAGAAGGAATTGCACTCATTTTTCAGGTGCTGCAATTTTACGTGTAATTAAGTTTATTAATTGTGTATATTAGTGATGAAATCAAGACACATGACTGTGGGAGCCCACCCCAGCAGCCATCCATCTTGCAGGCAGCATCTCCCTGCCCTCACCCTGAGGAGTTGCAGCTCTGTCACACTGTCTGCTGAGGGGTCCCCAGGTCAGACCACTGCCCTGCCCTGGAATGAGGGGATGTTGCTCCTTCTAAAGCTTGTGCAAATGTGCCCCAGAAATGCTGCTGAGATGATCCCAGGGTGGTGTTAGTGGAGTCTGGGGGCTCTTGGGAGGAGACCCTGCCCAGCAGCAGGAGGATGTGTCTGGAGGACAGGGAGGGCTGTACCTGCCCTGAGGATGTGTCCGTGCCCATCAGCCTGGCAGCCAATAGACAAATGCCTGAAAACAGCTGACTCCTGTCCTTGCAGAGTGTCCCAGGAGCTGGCTGGTCCCCGATGCCACACTCCTGCTCGGATCCATCCCTGGAGTGACAGTTGGGCTGCTCGGCTGTGGAGCCCCTTCAGCTTCCACAGGCGCAGGGTCAAGGAGTGATTCAGGGAAAGGGGAAAAGGGAGCAGGTGGCTGTGGAGGAGTGACTGGGAACACCAGTAGCTCCAACAGCCATGCTGCCAGCTAAAAGGGAGGAAGAGTGAACTACTCTTCCTGCTCCAGCGTGTCCATGTGTGGCTGGAGGGATCTTCCCTGCATGGGATCATGAGAGCTTCCTGAGCAGTCCTGGGCTCTCCCTTCATTCAGAAACCGTGTTACCTGCTCCTTGTGATGAGGGACCCTTAGAAGCTGCTGCAGATACTGTTCATCAGGTGCAGCATCATCACCCATTTGTGCTAATGAGCTGTTCTGCTGGTGCTGCAAGGACTGCCAGCATGGATAGAACAGAATCACAAGGTGGTTTGGGTTGAAAGAGATCTTAAAGCTCATCTTGTTCCACCCCCTGGTGTGGGCACGGACACCTTCCACCAAAACACATTGCTCCCAGCTCCCTCCAGGCTGGTCTTGAACACTTCCAGGGATGGTGCAGCCACAGCTGCTATGAACGACATGTTCCAGATAGTCCAAGGAGGAGAGAGACAGTGAGATGGGTGGAGAGATGGACAGACACCCAAAGAAAAAATAACTGTGATCATTATTCATAACAAATAGACAAAGTCTGTTAATTGCAGCATTAACCTGGCAGCTCCTCTCCCCAGTTTGTGTCTCAGCTCATTCCCAACATCCCCTCCCGGTCGGTGCCACTGTCCCTTTGGGGTGGGCAGGGGTCAGGGAATCCGGTGGCCACCAGCAGGGACATGACCAGGGCTGAATTCAGGAAAGGGGCAGCCTCTGGCAGTTTTCTCCCTTTGGCTGCTTGCAGAGATTCATCCCTATTAACAATTTGCTGATTCTCTTGGCCCTGGGTACAGCCAGAGGCTGAAAACTCCTCACTTCCCCACTCCAGGACCCCATGCAGTGATGAGTCTCCTCGTTTAGATGCTGCCTTGGCCTTTTGTCCTGATTTGATTTCGGTTTTGCAACACGAAAAAAAAATACAAGGGACAGAGCATCAGAGTACATGCTACTCTCTGTTTGCTGTCTGATTTGCACTAACAGGCTCTGATTCTGCTGCCCCAATCCCAATGTGCCACTGGTTCTGCAGACACACAGCACGGGAATGGGGACACACACACTTCTGCAGGTGTTTGCTGATGTGGTGACAATGGTCATTTGTAGGGAAAAAGTCATCACCTGCCCTTAATCTCAGGGGAGACCCCTCAGCCCTGGGTTTAACCCCAGGCCTGAGCTGGAGCTGGGGGCTCCTGTCTGGTGGGAGCTTCAGCGACCTGAGCTGGGAAGAGACCCCTGCAGAGCTGCCAGCGTGGAATCCTGGCCCAGCAGATCTCTCTGGCTGCAGGGACAGGAAATTGGGGTAATAACGCAACAGGTTGGGTATGTCCATTATGTGTGTCATCAGCATCCACTGGGCATGTGGCCACGAGCTGGTGGAGGTGGCCAGGGCACTAACCCTGTGGAGTTTGTGCCCCAGGGCTTTGGGGACACAAGTACTCTGGTCCCCGACTGGGGACAGGCCAGGCAGCACCAGGCAGGCACATGCTGTGTCTCACCTGGCAGCAGGTAAAACAGGAGCAGTGTGTTGGTGCCTGTGCCAGGAATAGCGAGAGGGGCACCAAGAGCAGCAGGGCAGTGACACATAAGCACATGAGGACAGAGGTGACACGGTGTGACTGTGGCAGTGCTGCAAGGTGCTCCGTGCTTTGGGCTGCAAATACCATCATTGCTTTGCCTAAAATTCTGTAAACTTTAGTGGTTCTTATTTTGAATCGCTGCTATTTTTTCCTTGGCTCTGAGATCTCCATGAGCAGCCCAGGGCACTGCAAGGCTCATGAGCCAGTGTGGTGACCTGGCACTGGGAGCTGCTCGACAGGAGCTACAATCAGAGCACAGAGAGATGCAGCACCTGAGAGCAGCAAGAGGCTGCTCTTTAACCCAGGATGGCAATGGGGCCTGGGGCTATGGACAGGGCTGAACTGAGTCTCAGGAGAGGCTGAGCTTGGACTCAGGTGCCTTGAGAGCCTGGAGGGATGAGGGAGCCCTTTCTTCAGGCCAGCCAGTGTGTGTTTGCAATCACACCCTCCAACCCACAGCCATGGGCACTGGGAGTTGGTGCCTTCCCAAATGCATCTGCCTTTGTTTTCAGCCCCAGCAGCCCCATGGCACAGCCCCGCAGCTCTCTGGGGCCAGGGGTTAGTTCCAACCAGAGACCTCATTCATTCTTTCCATGACGTACCTCTTGTGAACATCTGGTTAACATTTTCTGAATGAAAAGAGCTCTTCTTTGCTGAAAAATGGCTTCTTTCCTCTTCTCAAAATTGCTGAGATATGTGAAAAATTGTCCATTTTTTTAATCTTCTCTGAGGTGCTCTGCTTTTGACCTGCTTTCCTGGAGGAACTTGCCTGTGGGCTAAGAACCTGCCATTTGTGCCCCTCCCAAGAAACATCTCCCACAAACAGTGCCCATTGGATCAGCCGCTGCCTGCAGACACCCAGCAAAGTGGGGCAGGACCTTGTTCTGGGGGTCCTCTCCTTGGGGTCACCCTCCTACCCCAGGATGACCTGTTGTTTGACACCCTGTGGTTTGACACCCAACCCTGGGATGGGTCCCTGTTCACACAGGGCCGAGGTTGTCCCCACTCCAGCAGGGACCTGGAGCTGCTCCCCCACTGCAAGGCCAGTGCTGGGGGGGTCCGCAGGTCCCATGGCTTGCAGGGACAGGGTGAGACGTCCATCCCACAAGTCCCACATCCTCCTCCTCACAGAAGCCCAGCCCAGCTTTGGCTGCCCAGGATAATGGGATTCCAAAGGTTTCTATAGGGGGGAGAGTTTGCATTTTTTTCCCCCCTTCAAATTTCCATCCATCGGATTTGATCGGGCCCTCTGGGGACCACGATGCCGTTTGATCTCATTTTGTGTTCCATTTCTGATGTTACACCTTGTCACGGTGTATTAAGTGCCATCAAGCTCCGTAACGCGGTGACACGAGAACCTGATGCTACATGATCGACAAAAATACACTCGTCCCCGGAGAGCTGCTGACAGTGTCAGCTCCGCCAGCTCCTGCCGTGTGCCAGGCACAGACCCCCTTTCCTGGCAGCTCCAGTGCCTCCGCCAGTGCCGCGGAGATGGGAGGGATGAATTTCATTAAACCTGATGTCCTGGAGCCTGACACCTGCAGAAAATTAGGCCCCCAATTAACAGCAGGATCCATATTCAGAGGTGGTTTAAGTACCTCGGGGCTGTGGGGGAGGAGAGCTGGCAGGGGCCGGAGCTGCCGCCGGGCTCACACGCCTGCCGACGGGCATTACCTGCCTGTTTGCACACGGGGCAGCGGCAGGTGAGGCCTCCAGGGGCTGTAAATTCTGGAAAAAGGCTAAAACCAAAGCGTGTCACACACAGCCAGACCGACCCCCTGTCCTGCCAGGGGATGGGGACATGAGGGGAGACCTGGGGACACTTGGGGTGCCCAGGACACAACAGCCAGGTGATGGGATGAGGGGAGGAGCAGCAGTAGGTGATGCTGGGGGTGTGCTGGGTGGGAGGTCATCACCCCCTGGCCCCTTCTGCTGTTGCAGAGGGACGGGGACTCAGGGAGGACCCCAGGACATTTAAGGGACCCAGGAATGGGCACAACAGTCAGGGGAGAGGATGAAGGATGAGCAGGTGATGCTCGGGGTGTGCTGGGCTGCAGGGCATGGCCCCCCCAACCCCTCCCGTCGCTGCTTGGGGGATCCTCGCTGGTTGAATCCACAGTTATTTCCCTTATTTCCCTCTCCCAGGTTTCTTGACAATCGTTAATGTGTGAGTTGACTGATTTTCATGGTAATATGCTAAACAAGTGCCTCTTTCTCTTCGCAGCGATCCAGCGGCTCCGCCAGAGCCCCGTGATAGACTTGGTGCACAATACCCTGATGCAGGGAATGTGGCATGCCAAAGTAATTCCGAGTGAAATCCCAGGGGATTTATGTCAAGGACAAAATAGTGTATCCCATGGGTAAATATAGTTAGCACAGCTGCAAAACAGAATTTATTTCTTGTTTGTGATATCATTTGTAAAGTATGGCATAGGGGAAGCTTTAAAAATGAAATTATAGCAGGCAATAAAAAAAGCTCATAGCACTGTATTCAAATTATGCAACAGTAATATGCCGAGTTCATAAATAAACATCTCTTATTAACCCTTCTCGTAGCAAAATGGTGTTTTTTCCTGGAAATGAACAGTCAGAATGAAAAACATCAGCAAACACCGGTAAGGCAGGTCTGCAGATGGAGGTACCTGTGGTACCCACACCAGGAGAAGCATCCCGCTTCCCATCCGGACCCCAGCTCTCTGGAAAGCGGGAATTTGGGGGGTGGGCAGGACAGTGACACCCCCCGCCCTCAGCCTTGATCCCCCAGCCCCTTCTGGGTTATTAAGCCAAGCACAGAGTAGTTAATCAATTTTGTTTGCATATGCAGGGAAGGCACTGCCATTTCATTAGCTCAAGTAAGGACTCAGCACACTTTGTGCAGCTTCAATAATTCTCTTTAAAGTTATTGAGAAATGGATGCTTAATTATATTTGCATATGAAAAATAGGGTCTAATTAGTTTGATTGATTATTATTTTAACCTTAATGACATTTTGAGTATCTGTCCCAACTAATAGCAAGTGTATCGCTAATAAATCACGAGTTTTTATAGCATGTTCTATCGAGCTTCCTTTTGAAATACATTTTATTAATCCACCAGAATGTATTGAAAGTGAAACAAGTCAAACAACTGCTCATTTATTAAACTGTTTAAGCGTCAGATTTATACAAGAGTAATAGTACAGGAAATACGTCCCCATGAAAGACATCTGTGGACCGGGGACACTCCAAATCTTCGTTATTTTAGGGAAATATATTAAGGAAATAAAAATTCAATTATGTCATTTATTGCACTAAATAAATTTATATCGACTGGCATAAATGTTTTGCATTAGCAGATGTTCTTCCCTGCAAACTCTCTCGTTTGCTGTGGCCAAGCCCATGTGGATGCTTCCTGATGGAACAGCAATCCTGGAGTAGTGGGACCTCACAGCAGGATCCAGAGCTTTGCAGAACTCTGGGATCAGCTCAGCCTTGGGAATACTGGGAAAAATCCAAGCCTGAGCTGGAGGTGTCCGAAGTGGGGTTGTGGGCACTCCATATGCCAGGCTGGGAGTAGGTTAGGAGCCCCCCACATACACACCCACCCCCCCCAAAAAATGAGAACCCAGATCTGCTTCTGTACTATCCATGATTGGAATTCTTGGGCAATGGTGGTGTCCCTGCCATCAATGCCTTAATTAGAAATTAGGATAGTCACATTGGCATAAATTAAATCAGACTAAAGATGATTAACAAAGTAATGCAAGAAATCATTAAATTAAACCACTGTGCCAAGTCCACTGCTGATCTATCACAAATTTGGGCTGCTAATGAGGTCTTAATTAGTGACTTCAGTCAGAATAATTCACGTCATTCAATTCGGAGAAGACACTTTATTTTTTTTCCCGAGCCTCAATGGGAATGTATCAACTATAATGGGGCCATAAATAAATAAACAAACAAACGCACCCCCGTGTCAGCTCAGCTCAGCCCTGGAAGCAGTGGGTAGGAGTTTACAGCAGAGAGTTGGTTCCCCAGTGTCCCCCACACCCAGCGGGGTCCTGGCAGCTCAGCCCTCTCCCTTCTTCACGGCTGAGTCTACCCTGGACCCCACACCCTGCACCCTACACCCCGCACCCTGCAGTCCATATCCCACACTGACTGGCACGGCCCTGCCCAGCTTTTGGGGGTTGGAACCAGAACTTTGTGTTCTAGGGCTGGGCAGAAGCAAGAGGGTCCCGCCCTGTCCCAGGGCACAGAACCACACTGCAGCCACCTTCCACAACCCAGGGAACACTCCCCCGTGACCCTCGTCCCCACCTCAGCATATGGCACCACCAGGTCACCTCTCTGGAGAAGCAGCAGCTGTGCCACCACAGGGCTGCGAGTGGCAGTGTCTGCAGAGTAATAAACCCAGAGTAAAGCCTCCCCTCCCATCCCAGGGGCTGTGACCCACCTGCCCTGGATGCCCAGAGCCAGAACTCCGGAAATCGTCGGATTTCCCCACCGGGAGTCCCTCCACAATGGGGTCCTGCTGGGCCTCCCGCCCTGGCACAGCACAGGAGAGGGACATAAACGAACCCTGATCCTGTCAACTCCACAAAACAGAGCAATGGGAACACGGAATGATCACAAAGAGCCAGGGAGGGTGACCTGGAAACCTCGTCTGCATGCACTGAGGCTGCTGAGGTGACTGCTGCGCGGGGTGTGTTTGGGGAATTAAGCAAAGCACATCACTTTTTTTGCATAATTGAATTCTCTGCATATTTTTTTCTTTCTGTGCATAATCTTCCTTTCATGTTGTTCATGTACTTCCTAGATAATTCAGAGGTTACTTTCCTTGAAAAGAAAATACTGAAAGAACCTATGGCACTATATCCTTAAG
Organism: Cephalopterus ornatus; assembly: GCA_013396775.1. Taxonomy (NCBI): domain Eukaryota; kingdom Metazoa; phylum Chordata; class Aves; order Passeriformes; family Cotingidae; genus Cephalopterus; species Cephalopterus ornatus. The sequence goes on from VZRE01014863.1 coordinate 1,025,799, forward strand.
TATTCCACTTGTTGTAAACTCCCCGAGGAATCTTACAGACACTAAACATCAGTGGAAAAATATTCAATACATTTTCAGAACAGCTCTTTGTACTTGAAATACTCTGGTTGATATTAAAATATTCTCATCTCCCTATAATTTATAAGAATTCATAGAAGTAAAAGGACCCTTTTTCTTCCAAATTCTATTTAGTGGTGGCACCAGTGGTGCCAAACACTGCAAGTGTGGGGCAGTTCTGGTCAGCGTGTGCTTGGCACTGGGGCCACATCCTGCACCTACCACCCCAACTGGGACCAGGGGCAGGGAAGGATCACACTCCGCTTCCCAGCACACAAACAATAGGAGATCTGGAGGAGGAGAGAAGCGGAAAATTGCCCACTGACATTTTACCGGCAGCTCTGGTGCAGCTCAGCCCTGGCCAGCGTGGGTGGGGGGACACAAGAGCCCTGGGGGAGTGGGGAATGGGCCAGGGGGTGCAGCGGGGCCAATGCACCCCCCCAGAATTCCATGGCCATGTGTGTCTGTGCCACAGCTGTTGGCACATGTGGCACCTGCATGGCATGGCTGGATGGGGTCAGCCCCCTCCAGGCTGGGGGTGATGCCTAGTGTATCCAGGAGTATTTCCTGCCTGTCTCCTGGGAGGGACACAGGGAGGGTGACAGGGCCAGGACGAGGTGCAGAGGGATCCCCAGAGCCAAATAAGGCTCCCAGAAGGCCACGAGTGAGCTGAGCCACTTCCATTTTGGTGTTGAAAGAGAATTTTCCATTCCTTATATGGACCCGAGTGGAGGCTTGAGGAAGGAAAAAGGAGCCAAGACAGTGCAATTGCCTTGTCCTGCCCAGACAGGATTCATTGCTCCAAAAACCCCACTTTCCCCCCCAAAAGGCAGCACTGCAGCAGCTGCCCGTGACACGCATCCTTGGTGCAGGGACAAGGCCGCCCTGAAGGGCATCGGGAAGGAGCTTCCCAAATTCCTAGCACTTCAGTGGTTAAAATGTTATCACTTTTATTCGTGTAATAGAGATGAAGTTCCTGGGCCTTCCAGGAGCATCAATCTAGAGATTTATTAACCAATTTAAAATACTATTGTCTTTCACTTCAATGTGAGATTGAGGTGTGTTGTCGGAGGAATATAAAGCCACAATCAGCGAGCGGCAGTGCTGGGAGACGCCAGTACCTGGAACTCAATAGATATTCATGAACATTCTCGTATTTAGTGAAGGAAATAACTTAATACCGACAGTGTCGATGGAATAATAGCCATTTCCTGGCTGACTTGCAGCCCTCAGAAAATGAGATTGCGCCTGCCTTCATTTTTCTTGTCTTTCCTGGGTTTCTTGCCGGGGCCCGCGCGGCGCAGGGATGCTCTGCGCATTCCAAATCAGCCGCAGGGCAAGCCCTGCCGCCGCCATGCGTCCCACCCGGCCGCCCGGCCGCGCCAGGAACACCCCTCCCTGCCAGCACCGCAGCCACGGCAAGATTATAAATATTCCAATTATTATTCCAGGCAAAAGGAGGACGGGCGGCTGCTCTGGCATCCCACGCCGAGCCCCACACTTCCCCCCGCCGCACACACACGTGCAGCCTCGCACACTGCATAAATATTCATGGCAAAATCAATTTGCACCTAAAGATCTCTCCTGAAATTGCATCCCCGATGCCGCGGCGTGGCCCGGGCGGCACAGCTGGGACGTCACTGGAAATGCCACCTTCAGCCTAAATATATAGAAGGGGGTAAATCTCCTGTAATTGTTACATGATTTCTCCATCATAAATGGCACTAAATTGGGTTTTATCATTCTGGAGGCTGCTGGCAGATGCTGCCAGGCAGGCTCTGGAAAAATGAGGCCCCCTCCTCTCCCTATGACCCATGCCACACTTGCTCCATGCAACATATGTGAGGGACTCCTTGGAGAGGTTGCTGAGCCCCCTTCTCCACCCTGCCACACAGGACAAGGGACAGAGGAATGTCCCCCAGGCCCAGCAGGACCACAGTAGGATCACTGCCCAAACCCTGGGCAGCTGGGGACAGCAGGGACGTGGCCACAGCAACCAGCTCACTCACAAGGCAAAGGGGCTCAGGTTTTTGGAACTGTGGCCTCAAAGGACAGGTGGCCAAACCCAGAGACACTGACAGAGTTTTAAAAGTATTACATTAAAAAATTACTTAATGTGTTTCCGTAACTCCAATCAAACCACAGTGTGCAGAACTCTCAAACATGGAAAATAATCTCACATTTCAATGCTCTCATTTGTCTTACTTGCTTCTCACCAGCCAAAAACAGAGCCCAGGGTATCCTTGGGTTGTGGTGTTTGGGGAATATCCCTGCTACTTCCAGCACCCACCTGTGAGCAAAAATACCAGCTCCCAACTCCCTGTGCCCCCTCGGAGTTTCCAAAGCCTGTGGCTGCCTGGGATCTTCCCCAAAGAAGCTCTTGGTTTCCTCAGAGCTCCAGCTCCTGGAATCACATGGAAACACATACCTGTCCAGAAGCTCAGGAGCCTCCTGGTCCATCTTCCTGCAGGAGCATAGCGTGGAGATGACCTGTGGGACAGATGCTGTGGATGCAGCTTGGGCTGGGAACACGTCTCACACGCTGGGGACAGACTGTGCAGTGAAAACACTGATCTTCCAGTCTCAGAAAAAGCTACAGCTCCCACCAATCATTTTTACACCCGCTAAACAAAACCTGACAATGAGGATTTATTGCTTATAATATTAAGTGAAGTTTAATTTAGACCATCTATAAAAGTCCCATTCCAGAGTGTTTCCCAAAGATCCTCGACACTTTAAAATAAAGAGGACAAATACTGAAGTGCTCTCGGAATGTTATGGGACAATTTCCTTTTATGTTGCCATTCAGCGATGTTTTCTCTCTGGCTGGAACCCAACATTTCAATGAATTTTTCAGACTCTATCAGGCTCTTTCCCCCCCGAGCTGCCAGATGACGCTCAGACAAATGAGCTTGCACTGGCAGGACAACATCCAGCACTCAGCATTCCCTGGAAGCCCCTGTTCATTCCAGCTCATTCTGATGAGTACTTGCTCCATGAAATGTGTGAGGGAACCCCTCAGAGAGGCTCCTGAGTCACCCTCTCCACCCTGCCAGAGGGAATGGGGACAGACGGATGTCCCCCAGGGCCAGGTCGCTGCAGGGACTGCAGCAGGGTCACTGCCTGAGCCCCAGGGTGACTGGAGATGGCAGGAATACCATCCCTGAGGACTTGGCTCCATCCAGGCTGTGGCCCTGAGCACAGCCCTGTGCACCCCCCCAGTGAGTGGGATCGCCTCATTCCCAAATCTACGGAGAACACATAGTGGCCCGTTGCACTAATTCTTTGGGCCACTGAGAGCCACGTTTCTGCATCCTCCAGTGTGGCCTCTTCCTAAAGGTGCTGCGGGGGAGAGAGTTGGGCAAGAGACATTCTGGATCTGAAGGAACTGAGCCTGTCCCTAGTGGAGGCACTGAGCAGCATCCAGCATTATTCAGAGGTGTAGGAATGAGATGAGCTCTAAGGTCCCCTCCAACCCAAACCATTCTGGGATTCTACTCTTTTGTTCTGGATGCTTCCTTGCAGAATTGATGACACATGGGAGCAGGGTTAGAGAGCAGCAGGATGTATTCCCAGGGGTTGGTGGCTGGTGCCCCCAGGTGAGGCAGTGCCCGTCCCAGCTCCACTGGGCTCACAGGTGCCAGAGGCTCTCTGGGCTGCTCCCAGTTAGCTCCTTGGATCAACGGAAAGCAGAGTATGATCTGCTGGAGGGGGAGCTGGAAATGGCAAAGCAGTGACGAAGAGCATTGCTATGGAAACTCCATCAGTTACAGTCCTCCGGCTCAATCCGCTCCTGGAACCAGCCAGGTTGGGAGGAGAGGCTGGGAAAAATTAGAGCCAGGAAGAGAGAGAGATGAACTCACCTGAAGACAGCGAGTGCACTGGGCTCATCGGATCCGCCGCTGCACATGGGAGCTGTAGTTAGGAAGCACTGCTTTAAAAATAAGCAGAATTTTAATTAAGCATTGACACACACTTTATTACTAATGACGAGGAACTTGACAGCCATGGCAGGTGCCATTAATTACAGCTTCTCCCTGCACTACACTCACTGCCCTGGCGAGGAGCACCACAGCATGCACAGTCTCTGGCACTGTGCTGGTTGGGATCCCACAGCCAAGCCCCTCCTGGACCTTGGAGTGGGGTCTGGTGTCTAGAGGGTGAACATCTCTGTGAGAGTGACCTGCTTCTGAAGGTGATCCTGCAATTCTGACTTCTGTGCTCAGGTCACCCGGTTACCCCAGTGCGAGACTAGTAACTGGGTAATTCAGCCTTTTGCCCTGGGGTGGGCAGACCAGAGATAGTTCCATCCTGGTAGTAAGGAAGATTTCTGTATTTTGCTATTCAACCCTAAATATGAGGGATGAGATCTTTGGGATGGATGTTTGTAGAGCTCTTGACTTTACTACTTTTTAATCTGTGCTCCCAGCACCCAGCTGTGCAGCAGCCCCAGCAGGGAAATCCTGGCCAGACCAGTTTGCTGCTGCGGAGGCAAACATGACAAGCAAGACTCTCTGGGTCGTGCCAGGCTTGCTGCTGGGTACAGAGTAGCTTGGCAAGACAAAGTTCTTGGTGCCACTTCCTTTGATTTTACAAAGGCAGCAACAGCCTTTTCCCAGTGAGACGGAGCCTGATGCCACGGGCGAGCAGGCGGGGCGAGTGACTCAAAGTGGGCTTGCTTGTTCATCCCTCAGTGTAGTGAACTGGTGCTTCTAAAACACCCCAGAAATGATGGTAAATGTGTTTTAAAATTTTGTGACAGTGCATGCACAAATCACCAATTAAAGACTCCCTAAGTGCCCATTAACATGATAAGTCGTAACAGCTCCAAAAGAGACATTATTGTTTATCACGTCAGCGACCCGTGGATTAAGGACTCCCCAAGTACACATTGACAGGGGGAGCGGAACATCTCCAGAGCTGTTCTGTGCACTGCCGCAGTCAGCTGTGGAGAATAGCAGCATTGGGAGACACAGCAGCACCCAGGCCTGCTCAGCACCCTGACCCTCACAGCACCCAGCCTGCTCAGCACCCAGCCCTGCCCAGCATCCTGACCTGCTCAGCACCCTGACCTGCCCTGCCAAGAGATTCTGATTCCAACAGCTCCACCATCCATCCACACCACTTTAAAACAGCCTTAAAAATTAAATTCTCATTAATCTCCTCATCCCACTCATCCCCATCCTGCCTCGTCAACCTGCAACAATTTGAGCAGGAATATGATCTGTTTCGGAGTCACTGACAATCACTGCACCTACTGTTTTCAAACAGAGGGCTTTTTACTCCTTTATTTACAAATAGCAGCAGTTTGTGCTTAAAAATCTTCGCTTTGAATCAAGAAGCACAGTTTTCCCAAGCCAAAATACTACAGCCAAAAATGGAAGCATTTTGTAAGGGCTGTCCTGCCACGGAGCTTTGTGGGATCTGTAGTCCCACAGCTCCCAGCACAGCCGTGCCCAGCACTGCCTCGCTCAGCCCCGGGACACACCGCCACCACCTCACCTGACAAGGACACATGGGACATTGCTGAGTGAGGGCTGGGGCTGTGGGTGCTGGTAACTGGCGGCAGGAACCGAGCCGATGCTGTGCCACAGCGGGAGAGTCAGCAATCGCTGCTCGGTGGGATCATGTCTCTTAATTTCAAGCCACCCTCATTCCAAGCCAGGCCAGATAATTATACACAATACACAATTTGCGCAGGGAGCACCAATTCCCAGGCCTATAAACATCCTATTTCCCGTTCCAGCTGCACTGACAGAGTTGTACGGTTCAATTTCTACTGAAGCCCTCATACGCTGTCTGGTCCCATGAAGGGCTCTCAGCTTTACTCTGCTCATCCCAATTATTGTCTCAGGACCTCAAGTCAGGCAGGATTCAGGCTGAATTCCCCAAATCTCTCCATTAAACAGATCTCTTCTTGTTAGGACCTATTTATTCAAGATGCAAATGACAGGCTCTCTCCTCAAATGAAATAATTTTCATCCAGAGCCAAATAACACACTTTAGTCTTCCTGGCATGAAGTGGTGAGCTATTAAAAATGGGAAGAAAATACAGTCAGGCAACTCCATTCCTTGCTTCAGGCCTTCTTCATCAATATTTCACTTAGGGAGTCACAACTCCATCTTAATGGGAGCCCAGATGGCAGCTTTGTGAGCGTGCAGAGTGACGGCCAGGAATGCTGTGGCACCTGTTGAATCCAGGACTGACTCCATGGATGGGCAAAGCAGGGCCCCTCTGCCTCAGTGTCCCTGAGCTGCTGGCTCCAGAGGGCTGTTTCCTGCTGGTACTTCCCAGGGAGGGGGAACCAGGAGCTCACTGGGGAGGATGCTCACGGTGAAGTGGGTGCTCCTGGCTGATCCTGGCTCTGTCAGTCACCAAGACATGGCTTGACCTTGCAAAATGCACCGAAGACCAGACCCTGAGCCCCCAGATGTTGTACGCAGCCCCAAGTTTTGCCTGGCTCCCTCTGAAGGATGACACTAGAACCTGGCACAATGGGCCATACCCACCTGTGGCTGGATTTCTGCATAAGAGGAGAGCTGAGGAGTGGAGAAGGAGGAGGAGTCAGGTCAGAGCAGGGCCACTCAGCCCAGGGAAGACATCTCACTGCTCCTCACTCTGGTTTGCTGCTCCCTCCATTGCTGCAGCCCCGCGGGGAGGCTCCAGGGAAGGGGAAGGCTCTGGGAGATAGCAGGCTCCGTTACAATGGAAAAGGAGTGTGTTATTCGATCCAAGAGCTATGGGAGCAGAGATGAATAATGAGTCTACAGCACATCCACTTGTTTTCCTCAATATTCAGACTTGGCTTCTTTCCCTTAGATCCAATACTAACAAAACTGTATTTGAAATTCCCCCAAGTGTACCGTAACCATGCCAATGTGTTCGCAACTTCCTCCTGGCACGCTGCTGGTACCTTGCAATTACACCTGACACCGTGTATTTAGTGGGTTTCAGTCAAATTAAACACTGCGCCGGGCGGTGTTTAAGGCAGGGTCTGCCTCCAGCCTCACAGCCGTGCCAAAAACTGCACACATGCGCACACGAGCACACATGTACACATACCCCCTACACACACACAAACTCACACTCACACAAATGTACACACCCCCCCCACCCACCACC
>VZRE01014863.1:1032991-1068776 GCA_013396775.1 Cephalopterus ornatus
ACACACACACACAACCCCCCCCCCTCATACCTCTACACACACAGGGACACACACACATCACCTTTGCAGGTGCCCAGAGCCCAGCTCAGCCCGGCCAGTCCTGCACCAGTGATGCTGTGCCATGACATTCCTGTCGTGTGCCCTTTGCCACAGCGCTCCTGCCCCAGAGCCAGCACAGGTAACCCATGGGCAGGTGCCACCCTTGCTCCCTGAGGTGCCAGGGCTGCAAGGAAAGGCGGGATGGGCCACATCCTTACTGGAATGAGGGTCCAGGATGGCACAGGGCTGGCAGCCAGCATCTCCCCTGGTGGGGGCCCTGTGCCGAGGACCAGAGAGCAGGGGCGAATGCTGAGCTGTGCCACTGGCTGCTGCATGGGCTGAGCAGATGAGTAATCAAAAGTCTCATTGCCAGCTCTGGTACCAAGATGGGAACAGGACTAGGAAGCACATAACGAAGCCACTCACATGCTGATGACTAGGAGAGCAGGAGCCAGTGCTGAACCACTCTGCCTGCCCTGACTGCAGCCTTGAGATCCTTCCCAAACGTCTCGTGTCCCTTCATGTGCACGCCAGAGAGGCACTGATTCAGCTTGCAGACATTCTGGGCATCCTTCTCCTCTGCTAAGCCACAAGAACTCTCAAGGCTGGGCCCCAAAAGTATCTCCATGGCCTGATCCCTGGGAAATGCCATGTTCAGGAGATTGGTGCTGGCAGGTTTGGGGTCAGGGTGTGGCGAGAAGGGTTTGCTAGGCCGGGATCAGAGTGGGAGGAGAAGGATTTCCTGTGCTGGTTCCCTCTGTTTCCACCCACAGGGACTGGAGAGCAGTGTCACTGTGCCCTGAGAGCCGCCAAGAGCCAGGGCTTTAGCTGGCAGCAGCCACTGTAGGTGAGTGCAGCCTTGTAGTCCCTCATCCCTGATTAGGGTCCTGGCACTCTGGCTGCTGGCCAGGATCTCTCTGGGATTGTATACAGAAAGTTAACAAGGATCAGCAGGGCAATTGTGAAGTAATGGGAGCTCTTACGGGTTTATTTTATTGAAACATTTTAACATTAAATCAGCAATTTTGATGTCAATACTTGAAGCTGTTTCTGTACTTGTCAGTGAATTTAACTGGGGGCAGAGCAGGGCTGAGCACTGGGTCCTGCAACTCACAGAGCCAAAAGAGTCTATAATTAGTAACTAATGCCATTAACAGCACCTTTAGGGTCTCCTGCCTCCCACCATCCCACAGGCGCCACATGTCCCCTCTAACTGCAGCCACTGGGGTGCTGTGAACCCCTAGAGCTCCAAGCACCAGGCTGTGACCTTGGGGATGAGGGTGTGTCCGGAGAGGGGATGCTGACCCTGGTGCCCAGCCCTGACACCATATCACCCAGCTCTGCAGCTCCACAGGGCTTCTCCTGCCTTCCCTCACCATACACGCTGCATGTGTCTCTCACTTGTGGCAGGGATATTGGATTGCTCTCCTGAATGCGTATGAAGTATATGAAATGTTATAGACAATAAATACATTTAAAAGCTGGGGATGCAGCGTGTCAGCAGAGCGATTTCCCCTCAGTAAAAGCAGCTGGGAACGGGAGCAGTGAAGTCACCATGATCCTATTTCAGACTTCACACGGCATCTGCAATAACATCAGCGCCATCCAAAAAGCAACAATACACAGTTTATGAGCACCTGAAGTGCCCGTTGTACCTGTATTTACTCCATTAGGTTGTGTCACATCGCATTTGAACTGGAGACTTTGCGGCTGAGGCTGCTCCTCCGCTGCTGGAGGCAGGAGGAATCTTCCCAGGTGAGGGAAGGATCCCGCAGAGCTTCCTCACCACTGTGATTGCTAAGGAAACCAGGATATTGGCACCATGGCAGGCAGCTGCCACAGTGGGCAGGATCCGTGGTGGGCAGCATCTATGCAAAAAGGTCACAGCTCTCTCTCTAAGCTTCATAGGATCAAAGTACAGTTGAACGAAATGGAAAGGGGGTCAAAAATGAGTATTCTGAAAAAACAGATATATATGTAGATAGGTTGATAGAGAGACAGATGGATAATTAGATAGATGGAGATAGAGATGGCTGGATGGATAGATAGATAAATAAATGGATAGAGTGTGTGTGAATGCACACTGTAGAGGCAGATGAGAAGGTTTCCATAGGGTTTTCCCTTCCACCTGCGGGTCCCCCCCTCCAGAATTCACTGTTCCTCTTACAATTACTGATTTGCAGTGATTTTTGCACAGTGGGCAGCAGTGCCCAGGATAATGTCACCAGTGACTTGCACTGTGCAGTTAAGAGGGGACACGCTCATCCGCACTGCCAGGGTTAGGGGTGACTGTGACAATTGTTATAGACAATAATTTCCGAATTTTAACAATAGGTGGAGGGAAAAAGTCGCCACTCTCTAATTAGCATAGCCACGGCTTCATGCAAACTTTGGGGTGATTCCGTGTCTCTTCTGCTTTGATGATTTCAGGAGAACATGAACCATCCAATTATCCAAACAATTCTACACTGCCCAAGTAGCAGCTAAGAAAGGGGAAAGGTCAGCACATTCCAGAGTGCGGGAGTAAAATGCCTTCATTTTCTCTAATATCTGTCTGTTTAATTAGTGGAACAATTGTTTGAACATTTTAATATATTAATTTAGCAGGAGGATAATTGTATGATTACAAATTCACTTCTAATTGTGTGATTACAAATTCACTTGGGCTGTGATCAACCGAAAAGTTGAAGCTTGCACTGAAATGAAATCTGGAATTTGTATGGGGAAAAAAAAAAAAAGGAAGAGGGAGTGTGCTGGGCTTTGTTCTCCCTCTCCGGGGTGGGAAATGCTTCAGCAGTCATGTGCTGCGTGTGCTGTGCTGGGAAAGTTGTGGTCCCACCGGGATGGGGCAGGGACTGCCCTGCAAGTGGGGTTTGGGCACCTGGAAGGCATGTGAAACACCAGGACTGGGGTCTTCGGGGGCATTCCTGGCCCCCGCTGGTCCCACAGAAGCCGGGGCTGTGTGTGTCTCCCCACACAGCTCAGCTGGCATTTCTGCAACCACAGGTGAGAGAGAAAATTGGTCTTTGGCAGCTCTTCATACAAATGTCACCACGTATAACCAGGGGGTGGCCTTTGCTGCTCCCCCAGCTTCTCAAGGAGCCACCAGCAAATTCAGTAACACAGCCAGCAGATCCTAAATGATGTCACTTCCCCTTTTACGTAAATTAGTATCAAATCCACCTGGCCTGGTGCCTTTACCGGTTGTCAGATGAGGCACCTCTGTCCTCCAGGCTGTTACAAAATGCCTCCCCAGCTCCTCACATCCCTGGTCATGGTGTGTCCCCACGGTCCCACCACTGCCCAGGGCTCTGCTGCCCCTTTGCCCACACTCCTCGTGAGTAATGGAGATTGGGGTTCAGGCAGGATGGGGACACAGGGACTCAAGGGAAGTGAGATTCCTGGGGCCAACCAGCCTGTCCCCACATCCCATAGGATGTGTTCATCCCTCCCAGCTCCCCTGCCCCCTGCGGCGTTCCTTGTGCTGATGTGATTTTCAATTATCAGAGAAGTTCCCGGATTTCTGCTTTTGTCCAGTATCTTCTGAAGTATCTCATTCCAGACAACAATTCTATAATCCAACCGTGACAGGACAATCAGTCACACTCTAAATTAAGCATCTCAAATAAGGATTTATTAGAATTAATCAGACAATTAATGTATGGCCATTAAATAGAGTTTATTAAAATACCTCTAACTGTATTAACTATTTAATAGAAGAGATATTGGTTGCAGAATTGGCAAAAGGCTTTTCAGTCGTCCTCTCCATCCCGAATTCTGGCAGGCAGCACTGCAAGGGCAGGATCCAGGTGATGATGATGAGGAGGAGAAGCAGAAGAAGAAGGAGAAGAAGGAAGAAGACAGGACTGAAGAGTGCTCAGCCCCAGGGGCCCAGCCAGACTTGAGGTCCAGGGGTCCCTCCTCCTGCTGCAGGCTGGTTCTGTAGGAGATGGATCACAGGATGCTCGGATGCTGCCAACCTCAGCCTGAACAGCTCCCAGCAGCATCATTACTGCCCGAGGAGGTAATTAGAAGCCTTTTAAGTAAAGCAGCACTAAAAGGGCAAAGCAGGGGAAGCCACCACAGCACCTCTGGGTCCTAGCAGGGCTGTGCCATGTTCTGGGGGCCATGGTGCTGTGCAGGTTCTGGGGCTGATACCAGCACCCCAGTTCCTGCTGAGCAACCCCAGTGCTGCCCAGACCAGACCTGTGTTTCTCTCAGTCACAGCTTCACTTCCATCTGGCATCGCTGCCTTCTTCTTCCCCCTCTCCTCTGAAGTGTCTCCATCACCTCGAGTACCGTCTCCAGCCACTCCGGATCATCCCATTTATCCTTTGCACTTGTGCGGAGCTTTACACTTGCAAAGCAGCCCTTAACTAATTAATCAGATGTTAATGATTCCTCCAAGGTGCAGCAGAGCAGACAGCTATCAATCCTCGCCTCTCCCTCTGCATCTCCCCCGCCTCCACAATTAGATTCCAGCCGATCTTCCTCCTACTTTGCTCTGTTTTCCCTGTGGCCTCTGTTCTGGGGAAGGACGGCACAGCAAGCATCCATCAGCCCTGTGCTCATTACTGGTTCACACTGAGCCAGGTTTGGCTGCCTTTTCTGCCGGTAATTCCAGCCTGGGAGCACGGGAAGGCCAGGCAGGGAGCACAGGAAGGCCAGGCAGGGAGCACGGGAAGGCACAGCAGGGAGCATGCATGGGCAGGCTGCAGACATTTGGTTTAGTCTGAAAAAGCTGAAGCCGTTCTTAGAAAAATGATGTGTCCTAGAGCCATCCCACGCCACCCACTCTCGCCATGGTGGCCCAGGAGGGAGGTGGCATCTCCTGGGTGTCCTTGGGCACACTCCTGGTGCTGTCAGGTCCTGGAGAAGGGAGGAGGCTGATGGTGATCCTGTGTGGTAAGGGAGCACGTGAGGGGCAGGGGCTGCTCCCTCTTGCTCGCTGGCAGTGGCTGTGGCACCTCTGCAGACAGAGCTAACCTTCCAGGAAAGCAAAACACCCTGCTCCCAAAAGCAGGATCAGGCTCCTGACTGTCCCAAACTGGCCAGACACAGAGGTCCTGTGGGACAAGGACAGGGGGAGCTGCAGAAGCACCCAGAAACTGAGCTGTCAGCTTTCAGGGACCCCACTGAGGGACCACCACCACCTCCAGAAAAGCAGCACAGGATTAGGCAAAGCTCCTCATTCTGTGCAGCGTGTGATGGATCTGACCCGCGGGGCTCTGCACTTCCATTTCCTAATGAAACAATGGGGAGGGGAGGAAGGGGAAAAGGGCAAAGCAAAAATACAGATCTTTATGATATGCAAAAATATTCCAAGACTATGCAAATTAAGCAATTTAGCCTTGCAGGCATTTCTCTGCGCACCGGTATTAAAAGTTCCCAGTCTGGAATTGCCATTTCTAATCACAAATGGGATACAAAGCAGGTGGAGACAGAGCTGGGGCTCCAGGCTGGGCAGACACGGGGAGTGCAGGGCAGGATTGGACCCTGATGTGCTCATGCTCCGGTCATGGGCTTCTGATGGAGCCTGCAGGAACACTAACAGGGGGGTGCAGGCAGGGGCGTGGGCAGGGGTCCACAGAGAAATTAGTTGGAGTTTACTGACTCCCACTGCCCTGAGCCTTTGGTGTGGAGCAAACAGACAGGTCCCAACGTGGGACAGAGGACTCCAAGCCACCCCCTCCCATCATGTCCACATCCCAGTGAGCCTCCCACCCCTAAACTGGGAAGCACTGGGGAGGCGAGGGGAGCGTGGCCTGAGCAGAAGAGCCAGAGCATGCAAGGGGTTCCGAAGGAGCACATGAAATACATAATTATAATTACAATAATGGCAACTCCGTGAGCAAAGCAGACATGCTGAATTCACCCCAGTAGTGGCAATACAGCCTGGCAGGACTTATCAGAGGGAACAGCAGATCCCATTAGGGATTAACAGCACTGCAACCATGGAGCGAACACCCCTCACCCAGCCACCGGCCTCTGCTGGGAGAGCCTCTCCCCTACCCAAATTCCTGAGGTCCCCTCCCACTGACAATGTCTGTGCCCTGGTGCTGAAACCACTGGCCCTTGTCCTATGGTGGCCCTTGTCCCGTGGTCACCCCTGTCCCCTGGTGGCCCCTGTCCCCTGGTGGCCCTGGCCCTGCTCGCAGCTGCCTGCCTCTGCCCGCACTGGCCCATCTGCTGCCCTCCCCGCAGGCAGGAGTGCAGGGTCAGGGCTGGGGCTGCCTCACCTTCTACAGAGAACAATCAAAAATATCCAGGCAAACAAGCCAGGAAGGATGTGAACTTAAGAAAAAATCAACCTGAGTTCTGAGGGAAAAGGAGAGGGAGATAATTCTTTGTGGATTTTGTGGAAGTGCAGAGGAAGCAACTGGACTTGAGGTCACTTAGGATCTTGTGGTTCTTGTATTTTGAGATTGTTTGTTTGTGTATATTAAAATAATTTATTTAAGAATCTGGCTGTTTCTGTCAGGTTTGTTTCCAAGGATGCTATTCCTGTTCAGCCTCTGAATTTCCTCTCTCTAGAAGTCCAGTCTTTTCTCTTTGCTTTTCTTCATTTTTCCTCCTAGGAATTACAAATTTCATTCTTTCACAGCCGTTTCCTAACAGCCTGCTGCCTTCCCAACCCATTCCTCTGCTGATTAGCACCAGATCCAGAAGACTTTCCTCTCCATTTGTATTTATATCTTCACTTACAAATGGTTTGGTGCAGAGGAATTCAGCAGAGCCCTGTGAAATAACCTGGAATGGAGGAGTGAAAGGAGAGACGGAGGAAACAGCTTTTGTTTGGCCAAAGAAAAGTCCGACGGGAGAGGAGAAGACGGGCTTTGGAAATGCAAAAGGCAGCTGAAGAAGAAAGTCACGCACTGCTGGCTTCTGCAGGGAAGAAAGGGAATTCGGGCTTTGTATTAAGGATAAAGAGGCTTTTCAGGACAGGAAGGACAAGCAGCTGTCGGGAAAGGCTCAATCCTTGCTCCTGCTTTGCCTGTTATCGCCTCGTTCTCAGGGTGAGTGGAAGGGCCAGGCAGGTGGGAGCTGATCCCCAGCGATGGCTCAGAGCCCCTGGGCTGCCCCACTATCGGATTTGCACCAGAGGGGACTGGCCACGGCCACTGGCTGCTCTGGGCTCGAGTTCCCAGGAACCCTGACATGGGTGAAGACAGGAGTGCTGAAATCCCCTGCCTCTGCCCCTATCCACACCCCTGCCTATACCCCTGCCTCTGTACCTGCCCGTTCCCAGCAGCTCCTGCCCAACAACACCAAGGGGCTGTTGAGGAGTCATTTCCCCGTTCCATAATGGACTAACGATGTCAGACTAATTAATAAGCAAGGGAAGTGTAAACAATGGTGTCAAAGGGAATTTAATTATTGGCAATATAATATGATTGTGATTAATACAATTAGATTCTCTAATTGCATTAGTAAAACCAAAACCTAGCTCCAGGTCACTAATTTGATTGAAATTTCCAGCTAAATGAGCTCCAGCCCTTCTCTCCTCTCTGGGACAATGGGCCATGGATGCAACCTGCGGCACAAGGAAAAGGACCTGCAGCACTGCCCAGCCCAGCCCGACCTGGACCCAGCACAGGGCAGTGCCATAGGTGACACTCACCCAGCTGCTCCCTGGCCCCATGGCAGGGGCTGGCAGCCCTGCCTGCAGCCAGGACCATGCACGGGGGGCAAGACTCCCATGACCCCATTTAAACCTGTGCCCTGGACATTCCTGGTCAGTCTAGCATCCTCCCATGTCCTGCTGCTGCTGGCTTGGGAGAGTGCCATTGCTGGGCAGGTGGAGATGCCACTGATGGGCTTGTACACATTGGGAAGAAAACACCTCCCCAGATTTTTGGATTTTGCGTGTAAGAGTCAGAGGATGTTTAAATTCCTCCTGATGTGGGTTATTCCTGCACAGCAGAGCTGGCCTCAGGGTCCAGCCATGTGCACAGTGCAGAGAGCAGCTCAGCTGGCCGGGCAGCACTTCCAATTATGGGTGATCAAAACCTAATTATTGACTTTAATAGGAGCTGAATCCAGCCTGAAGAATCCAAGAACAATTATTCCAGGTTCCTGTTACATTAAACAGGAGCGACAGGACAGCTCCCTTCCCTTGTCGTGCGGAGATCAGAGCTGGAGAAAAGCTGAATAAAAACTTGGTCAGATGCATTTTGTTTTCTTCCCAGTGCAGGAAGTCAAGCAGCAGTAGAGTTTGGCCCAGGGCACTGGGAGCACACGTGTGGGATGCCCTAGGGATGTGGGTTCATGGAATCACAGACTGGCTTAGGTTGGAAGAGCCCTTGAAGTTCATCTCGTTCCACCACCTGCCATCGGCAGGGACACCTTCCACTAGACCAGATTGCTGCAAGCCCTGTTCAATCTGCCCTGGAACACTTCCAGGGATGGGGCAGCCACAGCTTTCTGAGCAACCTGTGCCAGGACCTCACCACCCTCACAGGGAGATTTCTTCTCCTTGGCCTGTTCTGCTCTGATGTTGCACATGAAACAATTAAAAAATTGAGCTCAATAAAATAAAATTTGCCTTGGTAGAAAGTTCTCATGTAGGAGCGACAACTTGTTAGGATAAGGAAGAACTTCTAAGCAGTTTTTTCCCATATTCGCACAGGGATTTTTCTATTGTTATTTGAATTAATACAGAAAACAACATGTAAACTATAAATACACACGTCTGTGCAGGAGTACAAGTCACTTTGCAGCTCACTGAAACCTTTGCAGGGTTTGCAGGCACCAGGATCTGTTCCTAGGTGCTCTGCCAGCACTGTGGGAAAGCTTCAGCCCCATTCACCCAGTCCCTGAGGGATGTTCAGGACACCAGGGCTGGGCTCCAGCCCCACTGTCAGCTTGGAATGGGGGCTGCTGACAGTGGCTTCCCAAGATTTATCACTTCTATAAATGTGTGAGAATTGAGACAATTTTTTCAGCTGTGCATTATCCACCCGCTGGACTGTGACGGCTCTTTGTGAGCTGTGACGCTGCACCCTATAAAAGCTGTATTTAGGATCTAGTTTAAAATTCATATTTTCTACCACATACAACATAACGGCTCCTTGGGAACTGATTCAACGATTATCAGATAGGTATGTTTGTGGAGATATTTTTTTGAAGAAACACATTTATTTAGAGGCTGTTTTAAAGAGGTGCCTCATGGCCCAGCTGCCCCGGGGCACAGCCGAGGGCTGCCCTCACTGGCAGGGGAGGTGGCTGGGCTGGAGATTGGGCAGTGGCGGGGGTGTGGGGGGACACATATACACATATACAGAGGAAATTCTTTCCTGTCAGGCTTCTCAGGGTAGTGGTGGGGTCACCATCCCTGGAAGCGTTCAAAGAACGTGTGCATGTGGCCCTTGAGGACACGGTTTAGTGGTGAACACGGCAGTGATGGTGGGTTGACAGTTTGACTCAGTGATCTTACAGGTCTTTTGCAACTTAATGATTCCATGATTCTACGCCAGCCCTACTGGCTCTGCTCCTGCTGTTCACTTGGTGCTCCAACCCCTACGTGCCTAAACCCCTCTTCCAACACCCTCCCTTTTATGTCTGACCTGCGTGATTAAAATTTGCCAGAGGAACACTCAGGGTTTGCTGGTCTGGTCAGGGCGTCTCGTCCCTTCCGGCACCGGGAGGCATTGGAAGCTGCGCTGGGTTTTTTTCCCTGAGGTTCACATTAGAGTTTATTAAATCGTCATTCCAGTTGAACGTATTAAGTTCCTAATCCCATTACAGCCAATTAGCTGGCTCTCCTGGTGTGCACAGGGTGGGTGGGCTGGCAGCCCAATGCTGGTGCCAGTGCCACCCCATCACCCTCCCAGGCAGGAGCTCGCAGGTGAGCACAGGTCTGAGGCAGACAGGTAGCCAGGGAAATGAGAGTATCTGCTTCAAAACAAAGGCATAAACCCACTTTTTGGGACAAAAATTTCCTTTGTTTCTAGCAAAAAGCAGATTTATGGATTAACAAACATCTACGATTGGCCTCTGAAAAAAATACACTCAGGTAGACAGGAATTATTCATTCAAATAAACTATAAATTAAGATCAGCCTAATTTACGTCCATTAAAATGGAAAAGCATATTATCTCCCATTCAAAGGAATTTGTATTTGATGCAAATAGGACAAATTCAGAAAGTTTGGAAATGTTCTCTGATTGTTCATTTGCATCGTTAACCAGCGGAGAATGGGCCTGTGATTTCAAAATGGGAGAACAGAAGGAACAATAATTAGTTATGTAAATAATGTGGCATTCTTGTTTATAATTAGTCCAAGAATAAAATAAAATTCACGCATGTCACAGGACTCATTTTCGTATGCAAATGAACAATCAAAATTATAAACGGTAATAATGCAGTTTGGGAGAATGTGGCATTTCTAATTTATTAGCCCAGGCAGAAGCCAGAGCTGATTCCAGTTGACGTTGGGAGATTTCAAAGGTACCTCTGGGATGGGAAAAACATCCAAAAAAATGAGAAAAATGAGAGCGTGGGAGGAAACGATCACCTGTTGGAGTTCCTAGTGGAGGGAGGAGTGTGCAGAATTCCCTGTGGCTCTGGGAAGTATGGGAATGCCTGCATGCTCCGGGGTCGACAGCCTCCGTGCTGGGTCCCATGCCAGGAATGCTCCTCCTTAACCAAAAATTGGAGGGATGTGGGAATGCTTTAAAATTCTCTAAACTTACCATGGTCTGTAACCATAGACATGGTCTATTTTTTCCAGGAAAATGTGGTAGAGAAGGAAGCCGAGGCTGGAAATCCTTCCCGCTGACATTCTGCTGGCTGTCCCAGCATGGAGAGGGATCTCCACCCCATTTCACAGAGTGGGTCCCACATCCATCACCAGATTACAAGGCCCAAGGAAATACCCCATCACACCCCTATAATATCCACATTTTCACCCATTCCTGTCAATCCCATTTTAGCCCCTAGCATGAATTTTGGCCTCTGTAGATCAACACCAACAGCTTTGGGCAGTGACAGGAGCTTGGAATGTCTCTTCCTTTCTGTTCTGCGTGCTGGGTGCAGGACCATGAGCATCACTCCCAATTTTTCTGCCTGGCTCCCATCCAAGGTTCTCAGAGTCTCCACCAAGGATGTAGCAGGAGCCTCTGCACCAAAGCCAGTGCCCTCCCTGCTCATCCTCAGGAACGGCTTGAGCCGGGGGATCCTTAGGACAAGCTGAGCTCTAGGAATGTAAGGGATTAAATAACGGTATTAATTATTAATTATGGCTTATCTTGCTGCAGAGTGTGGAACAGGAGTCAGAATCCGCACCAGGGAGGACGGGACATCTCGGGGACAGGAATGCTCCGGCTTCTCTCTTAAATTATGCTCCCACCTCCACTTGACACCAGAGCTGAGGGCTCTCAGCGGAGCAGCGGAGCCGAGCAGAGCGTGTTGGATAATAAAAGCAAGTGCAGGAACTTTAATTAAGGCTCCTCAGGCGGGTGCAAAGGAGGGTGAGTAACTCAGGCTTTCCTGATCAGGGCTGCTGGGGAAGGAGCTGACTGAGGGATACTTGGGGCTGAGCTACATCCTGCACCCCCAGACAGACAGATGGACTCGCCCTGGATGCAGCCGCCAAGGTCCTGGTCACCCTGCGGGGCTGTGGGGGTGTGCCAGCTGTGGAGGTAACCCCCACGGAAATGCCAGTGCTCCAGGGGAACCAGCGCTTTTCCAAGCCTCAACTTCTGTGTTCTTCGGGAATTATCAAAGAAAGCACATCCAGAGGTCAGGTTGGGATCCCCAGCATCTCTCTCTGCGGGAATCCCAGGGATCTGCTCAGTGCACATGAGCAGCTGTGCAACACAGCCAGCGGGACCCCAGGACGTGGGCTGAGGTGCTCAGGGGTTGCTGGAGACCATCAGGACTCCCTGGGAACAACACAGTGCATCAGTTGAGGGCTCCAGCCCTCTCCAGAACACACTGTGCTCAATACCAGCAGAGGAAACCTCAAATCCCATTCCTGAGCCTTGCAAAGCTGGAACAAAGCCTGAGTGACTGTTTACTCTCGTCATGAAGGCCCTCGATGCCAAACCACTGACTGAACCTTCCTGTCAATCCGACACTTTTAGGGTAATTTAACTTAATAACACCTTTGTCTGCACAAGCGTTTGTATCTGAAGGGTTATTACCATCACAGTTATTTTAGGTGGGTTAATGGGATGGAGTAGATTTGAAATTGTCAGTGCAGCCACGCAGGCAGCTGCTGGCAGTGTTTACCTTTCCAATCCTTCCCTCGCTTTACAAAACTTCCTACCCTCACCTAAAAGTGTCGTCATAAATCACGAGCAATTTTCCCCCAGGTTCTCATGCATCATTAATTCTTTGTTTAGAAGGAAAAAGCAAACTGTCCAGGTCTTAATTGCTACCGCTTTGAGCAGAGCCGGAGCTGGGTGCAGGGGCCTCTGGGGTCTGTCAGAGTTTTTGGACATATTTTAGTTGAAATTTAACTCAACGCATCAGGGGTCTCACAGGAAAAGGGGAGGGCGAAAGAAGTCTTCTCTAAAGGAGAAAGAAAAATTATTGTTAAGAACAATTAAGAATTAGCCAAGGCAGTGGCGGAGCCCAGGCTCCCTCCTGCTCCTCAGCAGAGGGATTTTAGGAAAACCTGTGACTGCAGGTGTGCAGGGAGAAGGCATGTGCAACCCAGTGCCTGGCAGGGGGAGGGTTGCAGCCACTGGTTCCCCGCAATGGAGGGAAACCCAGCATTTGTTGGGAGCATCCTTCATCCCTGCAAGCTGCTCCCCTGCTGCCAACAGTGCCAGCTCAGACCAGTGCTGGGGGATGCAGTGGCAGTCACCCCTGCACAGCAGCTGGCACCTGTGCACGGCATCTGGCACCCCTGCTCAGCATCTGGTACATCTGCACGGTGGCTGGCACCTGTGCATGGCACCTGGCACCTCTGAACGGCATCTGGCACCTTGGCACAGCATCTGCCCCCCTGCACAGCACCTGGCAGGATCCTGCAGCAGCCACAGTGGGAGGGAGGAAGGGAAGGAGGGAGCTGTGCCCACCCTGCTATGCAGCCCCTCTCCCATTCCACAGAGTCCCCCAGGTGGGCACTGCCTTGCTCCCAGCCCAGCACACAGCCCACCCCTCCTGCCTTTCCCCTGCCCTATATTATTTTTGGGTGAGAGTCACGTTAATGGCAGTGGGGAGGGCACCAAGGCTCGTCCCATGCCAGCGCTGGCACCTTCCTGGTGCTGCCACTACCCCAGCACCTCGGCGGGTCCCCTCAATGCCTCCCAGCCACCCCTTGGGCCAGGTGACCTTGAGGTGGCTTTGCTCTTTGGCTCAGCTGCGGTTGGAAGATTAAATTCTGCTCCTGTCCTGGGAATCTGATGATAAAAAGTCCTTTCTAGACAGAATCCGGATAATGAACAGCTCCCTGGCTTCATGCTGGAAGAGGGAGTGTGGAGTTATTACTGCATTAAAAAATCTCCAAAGTCAACTAAATTCACCACAGACACCGAGGACCAGAATTCCTCTTCATTACAGCAGGGTGGAGCATTCAGCATCATCAATAACACTGTGCTAATTGCTGCTGGGCACAGAGCACAGGGGGCTTTGCTGGGGGTGCTGACCTGGCACAGGAACCAGCTCCCGTGCTCACCCTCCTCCCCCTGTGTCCATCACTCCTCTTCTGAGCCTAAAGATGGATTTGTTCGATAGGAAAACACACTTCCACTGCCCATCAAAAATCCACTCTCCAAAGCATTGGGGGTGCATGGCACTGCAAAACACTCAGATGTGGCAGTGCCAAAACAAAACCTGGGACTGGGCCCCTTGCCTTGTGTCCCCGGAATGTCACTGACCAGGGACCACTGCCCAGCACCCAGGGACAGCCACGGGCTTTTTAGGTAAAAACCCCGTGTTTTAATCACCCAGGACAAAGAAAAGCCAGGCCGGGAGAACAGAACAACTGCCATAAACAAAGCTGTGGTGTGTCTCTGGCATTAGTCATACACGAAAGGGATGTGGGACATATATCTAGGCAGGATTCGGGATATCTGCTAATTAAAAAAGCCTCTGACTGCTGGAGAGTGTTAATTCACAGACAGCATGGTCCCTCAAGCAGTGTTCAGGGCAAGAAAGGATTTATTTACACCTCACAGAAGTTGTTCTTTTTTGCAAAGGTTGTGCTTAATTGGAATTTTTCAGAAGAATTTGTTGAACAAAGAAGGAATTGAGCCTCTGATGGAAAGTCTCTGGCTTTCCTTGTCCTGTTTGCCTTTAGTTAAGGTCAGAGCATCTCTCCACAGGCACAGCCCATGCTAACTTCCATTTCTCTCCCAGGTATCACACAGCCCAAGTCCTCTGTCAACACAACGTCACCGTGGTCCCTCCTGAGCTCCAAGTCAGACCACTTGGACCAGGTCAGTAAATTTTCATAGAATTCTAAATGGTTTGGGCTGGAAGGGACCTTAACGCCCATCTCATTCCTCTCGTTTGTCCAAGGGGTTGTGTGAAGCAGGATCTCTCAGCGCAGCCTGCTCTCCCTGATGGATTGATTTCTGGGAGATGAGAGCACAGCAAGAGGATGCCTGCTGCTCCCATCGTCTTCCCTTTCCCCGCCGTGCAGCAGCCAGGGCTCTTGGGTGCTGGCAGACACCTCCAGCGTAAAGATGCTTCCTCACCTTCAAAACCATCATTGCAGAATTGCCAGAAAACAACGCACGGGGCGAGCGGCGCCAGGGCGGCCGCTGGAGGTTCAGCCGTCAGCGCAGGACGGCTCTGACAGCACGGAATAAAAGCAGAAATAGCAATTTCTCACTGAAGAGCTCGGTTGACACCTCCCTGACCTGTGAGCAGCAGGGACTCTCGGCACACCGGCACAGCTCGCTTGTTTGCTGTTGCTGGGGCTGACACCGCCGATTAGAGGAGACAGGCGGGCGAGGCGCACGGAGCCGGAGCTCCGGCCGGCGCTGGGGGTGCCTCCCCCTGACCCCAAACCTGAGAGCTCCTGCCCTGCATCTGCAGCTAAATAAACCAAGTAAATCATCCTGGCAGATAGATAATTAAATAATTATCAACCACTTAATAACAAGGAGTGGGTGT
Source organism: Cephalopterus ornatus (assembly GCA_013396775.1). Taxonomy (NCBI): domain Eukaryota; kingdom Metazoa; phylum Chordata; class Aves; order Passeriformes; family Cotingidae; genus Cephalopterus; species Cephalopterus ornatus. The sequence goes on from VZRE01014863.1 coordinate 1,048,103, forward strand.
TCAGAATTAGCATATTAGACAGTGTCTTTAAGGGCTAATTGTTGCATTACATCAGAGTTACTCATTCATTATTCTTGTCATTTCGGGTGATAATTTGCACTTTAGGAGACAGAGACAATTTTAGCAGGCAATTAGAGACATGTCAGGCTTGGCCTAGTGAGTTACTGTCACAATTATTGCATTTTTTCCGGTGTCCTCATTTGCAGGAGTGTATTTAAGGGCAGTCTGGTAATTTCATGGTGAGGCAAAACAGGCACCGGCACCCGGACAGGCGGCAGGGATGGAACAAAACCTGATTTCACAGCGTCAGAGCCGGCACGGGCTGGTGGGGAGGGGGCTGTGGGCTTGCACAGGGGAAAGAAACTGAGGAAAAGGAGGGATTCTACACTGCTAATGGAAAGACTTTACAATCCCCTGGTTTGGGGTCCCTTTGGAACCCAGCTGTACGTAGCTCCCATTGCCACGGGTTTGTGTTCAGGAACTGTCGGGCCTCTTCACCCAAGCCACAGATGGACATGGCATCTACAGCCAACACACATCAGTAATTGGTGGATATGTGGGTTTTATCCCAGTTTTTGGCCCTTTGGTGACCTGGAGCGATCTCCAGTCAGTGCCTGGGGGCCAGCGTGGGCTTCTCTCAGGTGGGTGGTGGGTGCTGAGACCAGCGGCTTGGGGGTGGCACCTCCTGGGTTTGGGCCCCAGCATCTCCCCAGCAGTGAGACCGTGGTAACTGAGCTCAGAAACATGGCACTGAGACTTGGCTGCCAGATTTACCTTTCAGTGCAGCCCTGGGAGACAGTGACCGCCAGAGCTGCTGCAAAAGGGCTGCAGGAGGGACAGAGACACCCAAATCCATTATCACACTGTGGGAGGGATGGAGATGCCCAAATATGCTATCTCATAGTGGAAGAGCAGAGCTACATGGAAACTCTTTAGTCTTACCGTCTGAGATGGAATATCAGCTTATCTCAGGGTCTGGAGAGCACTTCTAGCATTGCCATGGGAAAGCCCTCACCCGCAGCCCCCCAAAAGAGTGTCTAGAGGGGCCAGTGGACAAGCAGCTGCAGCAAACTCCAAGGAGAAACCTATTCCCAGGGAAAATGGTGCATCTGCACATCAGACCGATGCAATTGTTTCCCTGCTTTATCAGTGAGATTAAATACAGGGATGTGTCTGGTGATGCTGCAGCGTGACCAAGCCTGAGAGCCATGAGAAGGTTTAAATATCCCTTAAACTACAATTGAAGGCAAAAACCGGATCTGCAGCAGCTGCACCTTGGGATACATGCATTATAAGGGTATATACAGTCAAATAGAGTTAATTAAGCTAAAACCACAGTAAATCTGCCAGACCCATATTAACACTATAGTCAAAATAGTGGAAAATATAGTATTTTCCCTAATAAATCCCGTTCTGTTACAGATTTATGTTGGCATCTGCATAGTTACCAGAGTTTTACAATAATCATTGATCAATCAAAGTTTTATGACAAAACTATAATTTTTCTGTGTTTCTTTCTTACTTAGTTTCCTAGTTTGCTTAATTCCCAGAATGCAATCCAGTAAATCTTTGGGGCTGAGATATTAAGTAGATAATAAGAATGCCATGTAAGATTTGCTTATATTTTAAACTGTCCTTACAAATGATTTATAATTAGGGCCAAATCTAAGACAAAACATTATTAAAGTCAAAACCCTCCATAAATTACTGGAGTTTGCTTATGCCTGTAGTAATTTATTAGGGTTTTGCTACAGTATTTTCTCTGGTGATATCCAAAGCTTTATATGTCATAAATGGGAAATATGGGTTGGTAAAACATACAGAACACAGGAATGATCCCCAGTGACCCCCGGTGACAAACTCAGACTCTGCTACCACATCAAAAGCATTTTGCAGTGGAAATATAATGGCACCGATAATCCGACTGTGCCAGACCCAAAGTGCATCTTTCCTCTGTGAAATTTAATCTTTTGTTTATACGATTTTTTAAGTTACCCTCTTTACAGGTGTAACAGAACCTGTAGCTGGATGGGAGGAGGGAAATGCTGGGTCTGTGTCTCTGGCATCACACCTAGGGCTCCATGTGGGAAATCCACCAGGCTCAGCCGTGTCCTGGGATAGCAGGGCTGGCAGTGCCCAGGGAGGGCAGACGGGCTTTGATATGCGGTGGTTTGCTCATCCCTGGCTGTATAAACCTAAATCCTCCCACTAGGATGACCGGGACAGACTGGAGGGTGAGGACAGGTGTGAAGAACAAACCCCCTCCCACGGGAAGCAGTGAAGCTGGGTGGATTGACCCTGGAGTGGAGCTGGATCTCGGGCTCAAGATCTGGGAGCTGATCGGACGTTTAATTTTCCGCTGAGCCCTGAGGGAACGACATGGATCCTTGGGTTGAGCAGAGCCCAGGGCTCACATCCCTGCGAACGACAGGCAGTGGCACCGTGGGCAGCAGCGAAGGAATCGATGGCATTGGAGGATGGAAATGAGATGTGGTGGCAGCTCTCGGCTCAGGGCTCAGCTGCTGGAGAGGCCAACAGGAGGGAGCAGAGTCAGGAGAGGAGTCCCCTTCGTGTCATTAAAAACTCCTCCCTTGTCTCTCCCAGCAAACAGCGAATAACAGAAATGACACCTGTGGCCAATTTAAACGTCTGCTAAAAGAGAGAAAAATAGAATAAAACAACATAAATAAATAAATTAAAATAAAAAATAAAATAAATGTTTAAATTAAAATAAATAAATTAAAATAAATAAAACAAAATTATGGAAAGTAAAAATATAAAATTAAATTTAAAAAATAAAATAAAATAAAATAATAACGCTGCCTGAGACAAAGACAAGTGACTGCAGAAGCTGCACCAGTGCATGATCTGAGCATCCCAGCAGCTGCATGGTCTCTGCCTCTCCACCTGCGATACCATCGGAGGCACTGATTGCATTGCAGGTTTGTTATCAGTCTCTCCCTGTCCATCTCCCACGGATAATCCCTTCGCTCTGACATCAGGCAGTGCTGATCCCTGTCCTACCCTTGGCACAGTGAGCCTGGATATTCTGAGAGCCACTGAGATTGTTTCAGACAAATCCCTCTCAGATATGAGCAGTGGCAGCAACTCTGCAGAGTGTCTCATCCCATCGAGGACAGGACCCAAAGGGCCGGGATTTGGTCAGAAAGGAATTTGTATTCCTGAGAATAACGATTTGCACCTTGACCAATGGCTTTCTGGGGTGATGTATAAATTATAGTATATTTGATGGCACCACTAGCCTTGCCACACCCGGCTCCCAGGTGCTGCCAAGGTGTGGGTGCTCAGAACAAGAATCTGAATTAAACTGCTGAACAAACGGGATGGGGCTTAATTAATTCACATTAAATTCCACTCACTTTAATGCTAAATAAAGTTTTCATTGGAGGAGGACATTTAACGAGGTTTAGCTAATTCACTACAAGTTCACACCTTAAATTAATTCTAATTAAATTTCCTGAGCAACCCTGGAAAAGCAGGACCAAACGTAGCAGCTCCTCTTTATATGAAGTATGTGTTATTTTATTTGCTGGTCTCAGCCCCGCAGCGAGGCAGGAGCTGATGCCCAGGGCAAGGTGTGTGCTCTCGCAGCAGAGCCCCGGGGTGGGATGCTGCAGCCAAGGTGAGCACACCCAGATGCCTACATGGGATTCAGCTGGCACTCCAGACTCAAATACACTATAACCACGGGCAACACCTCATGCCCTGTATGGCTGAAAACTCCCATTTCCCTGCTCCACGGTGTGTCGTGTCCCATCCCACCCTGACTGTGATCAGACCCATCCCTGTGGGACCCCGAAGGAGCCCACGCTGTGCTGTTCCCGCATAGCTCGTGCTGCTCCGTGTCCTCGTCCCTTCAACGGGCTCTGTGATGGCCACACCCGGGGCAGCAGCTCTCTCCTGCTCCTTGCCCTTGTGTAGGAAGGAGCACGGAGAGGAGCCACATAGACGGATGCAGATTACACCATTAATTTTTTATGTGAATTCAAAAAATTCCGTGTTGACTTCATGACGCAAATGGGTATGAAAATTCTGGCGAGCACGCTCATTGTTACAGAAATCAAATGGCTCAACAGCCACTAATGAGGCAGACAAGAAGCTTCACTCACCCTCTGAGGATTTGAAGGCAAGAAGAGAAGAAGGAGCGTGTTACATTATTCATGTGCCTTGTTTGAGTTTCAAATCATAGGAAGTCGCAGCAAAGGGGGATTTGGGATGTGCTGGTGACCTGCTCTGCATGGGGAGGGGGCAGGAAAAGTCCTGTCCCCTAACTGACAACTCATTGCAAACGCAACTCCTGTCCAGTGCAAGGGGAGAGGGAGCTCCTGGGGACCCCTGCCCGGTGACATGCCTGGGGATGCCCCGCGGATGCCCCAGGATGGAGGAATGCACTGGTAGCACCCTCAGGCTCTGCTGCCTGTGATTGTCGGGTGCTGCCCAACTGCAGGACCTGCCCTCGCTGTAAGCTGTTTAAAACACACCATATTCTGCCAGAACAGGAGCAGAATCCTTTTAGAGGGAAAGAAAAAAAGGGAAAACAAGGGAGAACAATTTATCTGAGGAGGAGACATGCAGGCAAGTGCTCCACAAAGCAGGGATGAGGTGCACAGCATAGCTGTTGACCGAGTACTCACAACTAATAAACAGATTTCCAGAGTCCTTGTGCATTTTGTAATTATTACTTACCCATAAAACCCTTCTCCCTCCTGCCAACATTATCTTAGCCAACTTTACAAGTGCTCACGAGGTTAATGCAGAGCTGTAAATCTGCATCGGGTCGCTGGAGTGAGAGGAGAGGAAGTGTTCGTAAATCTGGCGGAATCGCTCCAGTTTATTTATTTAATAAAATCCTGGTCCACGAGGAGGCAGCAGGTTGCTGTCGGGGCCACGTGCCCACCCAGCCCTGCCTGGCAGCAGGGGGACATGAGGGGCTGTGTGTCCTTCTGTCCATCCAACAGATCCCGCTCTGCTTGTTGACTTTAGAGCATCCTTTGAGTCTGGATTCAGTATTTTAAACTGTGCTCTCTGAGGTCACTGTCACCATCCAGGATCACTAACCAGTGGCACCAAGGTGCCTGTCTGTGGCACCTGCCTCCAGCAGTGATGCTTTGCCACAGATGGTGTTGGGAGCAGTTGGACCGTGGTTTACTATGGCCAACGTGGAGTTAAACTTCCCCCTCACTGCTCTCCAGGTCAGAGTATATTTGCTTGGATTTTACATTGCAATTTGAAATCCACAGCTACAAGGAAACATTTATTTTCTTGCCCTTCAATGATCAAACAAGTGGCGCCAAGGCATAAGGAAGCGGAGTTTCCATTAGGAGAACTGTTTTCTTTTTGCTGTAAAATATCAAATATTTTGACATTTCCATCAGACTTTTCTTTGTATCAAAGCTGCAATGGCAGAACAATCTCAAGGCGTTTAGACTTCAGAGGTTTGTGCGTTTCTGAGCACTCCCTCCTTTACATGGGGACACTTCTGAAGGGACGTGTGATTTCTCTCTCAAAGACCAAAGAAAAGGTAATAAAAACAAGAGCCCTGTGAGGACTCTGGGGAAGCAGCAGGCGGGCAGCCAGGGCTCTGTGCAGATCCCCCTCCCAGGAGCCGCTGGCTCTCTGGAGCGCGGTGCCGGCAGGAGGGTGAGCTCCTGTCACCCTCCTCCCTTGCACAGCTGGAGGGATGAACATCGGGGCATCATCAGCATCATCACCCACACTGTGTTCACAGGGTGGAAAAATGAGGGTGTCACTGACAGGTAAGATCCATCATGCCATTCCAAAGTGTCTGGAGAGGGAAACCAGCAGCTTCCCCCTGAGGCAAAGCTCCTGCCCTGGTCCTGTCGCAGCGTGGTGGGGTAGAAATACATTTCCATACAGTCACAGAATCCCTGAGGTTCGAAAAGACCTTCAAGATCATCAGGTCCAACCAATATCCCCATGTCCACTAAACTGTATTGTGAAGGGCCAAAACTACTCACTATTCCAACACTGCCAAGGATGGTGACTCCACCACTGGGGAGCTTGTTTGTGGGGTGTCAGGGAAAAATCACCTCCAAATGCTGGTGAGGGCACCCTGGGAGGGCCCTATGTCTTCCTACTGTCCCAGGGTGGGTCCTCTTACAGTGTGGGGGCAGTCACAGGACTGTGTGACTAACATCATTCCTTCTCTCTGTTTTAATCAAGAAATATCTTCAATACCCAGACTTTCAGGAATAAGCTGCACCATGCCAGGCCTTTTGAGTGAAGAAGGAGACCCCCTGCTCACAGGTGCTCTGCCTTCCCAGCGGCCACATGGGGACTGGAGGAAGCCCCCAGCACATCTGCAGCACCTGTGAGCAGCCACACCTGGCAGAGCACATCCTGAGGGGAATTGGGCCAGGGATGGACCAGCGGGCACAGTCTGAGGGGTCAGAGGAGCCCATTCCCATGGGTGACTGTGCTGCCATCCCAACTCCACCACACAGACTGGGAGCAAAGCAGGAGAGAATTCTGGAGCCCCTCCAGGCACGACTCATGTGATGGTCTCACGTAAATGATGTCCCAGAGCAAAACTGCCTTGAAGTTGCTGTTTATCTCACTCCGATAACAATCTGCTTCATGTCTTGTGTCAAAGTAATTAGAGTGTAATTATTTCTTTTTTTTCTTAATAACAGGTACTTTAATTGCTGCAGGGATGCAGAGGAGCTGGGAGAATCCTTCTCTTGCACTTCCCCACTCTGCCTTCCTGCTCTCTGCCTTCCTCCCTCAGCTTCCTCTCCTTCCCAGCTCCCTCCTGATCCCCCCCGCTGCCTGTTCTCTGACTACTTGGACTTCTTTTCTCTTGTCTGTTTGTTCCCATGTTCAGTTTCTCCTTTTCTGTTTGTTTTCTCTAGACATCAATTTTTCATGCTAGAGAGTCGAGGATAATTAATTAATGATTCATAGGAACACTGTGGCTATAATACATAATGAGAGAATGGCTCATAACCTGTTGCAGAGGCAGTTATCAGTAATTTCAGAATAAGTAAGAGATGTTTTTAGCACATTTCAAAAGCCCTCATAGAATCAAGCAGATGGGTGAATTTATTTCTCTCAAAAACTTGGGGACACACCTTGGTGGCACAAGCAGCATTTCCCAGCTCCTCCATGGTCCTACTGTGGACCTGGGGCCAGGGTGGATCCCATCCTGGGGACCCTCTTGCTTCAATCACAAGGGAAAAGTTTTCCCTTTACTGCCCTCTCAATCCTTCCTCAGGGGAGCTCCAGGATGTAAGTGCCTCATGGCAGCCCAGTTTGGGATATGGTTGCAGCATGGCACTGCCAGGCTGGTGTTATTTCAACATGAGAGTGAGAATTACCATAAATAACGCGACACGCGTTGAAGTCAGTTTATCGCAGAATCATGGAATCACAGACTGGCTTGGGTTGGAAGGGACTTTAAAGCCCATCTCCTTCCAACCCCCTGCCATGGGCAGGGGCACCTTCCACTATCCCAGGTCGCTCCAAGACCTTTCCAACCTGCCCTGGAACAATTCCAGGGATGGAGCAGCCACAGCTTCTCTGGGCAACCTGTGCCAGGGCCTCACCACACTCACAGGGAAGAATTTCTTCCCAATATCCCATCTAACCCTGCCCTCCTGTCAGCTGGAAACCATTCCCCCTTGTTCTGTCCCTCCAGGCCCTTGTAAGTAGTCTCTCTCCACCTTTATTGTAGGCTCCCACATCTTCCCCACCAGAGCTGCTAAGATTTTTCCCTCTCCTTTTTCCCCCTTTTATTTTTATTTTAGTACCGCAGGGTGTTAAAACCAGCCTTCCTATTAGGGGCTAGACATATTCAGAGCCTTAATGATAGATTAAATACCAAATACCTTAACATTTGAAAAATGACATTTATTATACAGAGTTGTAAATAGAGGAAAAAATGACAATAGAACACAGTGTAGATCTTACATAAACTGCACCGGCTCTGTGTAATGACTATGATAATGTCAGTGCTAACAAGCAGATAATTGGCATCACTGAGATAATTTTTGGCACCTTATGCAGAGGGGAAACTGCTCTGCATAATTATTTTACCTAGGAATATTCTTCATTTAACAGGTCCATTTGCATAACGCTTGGAACTTTTTAAGCTATAAAGGGTGTTTAATATGCTGATTTGTTTTATCCACAAAACAATTGTTTATTCATGAGAACTGGCACCTTGAGGACTTTTGTAATGAGGCCACAGTGACCCAGTTGGAAGCAACAGCCTTTTATTGAATTTACGGGTCCAGGCGGAGGCAGGATTAGCCGACCCCTCACAAACACCTCACAGGCTTTTATCGACGCTGTAAAACCGAGTCATTCTCTGTACTAAAACTTTATTTCTTTAGCTCTCACAAAGTTGATCACTCCAGCATTTCATTGCTGTTGCAGGCGCTGCTCAGGGGCTGTGTGTCCCTGCGTCCCCAGAATAGTGGCACAGGGGTCCTGGCCTCTCCAGATGTGACACACAACCAGGGTGAATCCCCCTCAGGCTTCCAAAGCCCAGCAAACTGCACACATCGCTGCCTGCAATTAGGCAGGGGCATGTGATAAAACACGGGGTGTGAAGCTTCTGCAGGAATTGTGCTGGGATCGGCGTGTAACAGGTCAGGATTGGCAGAGCAGAGCTCAGAGCTTTTCTCAGCTCAAGCACAGTCTTGACAGGTCAGGTTGATGAGCATTCTCGGTGTCAGCAAATGGCCCTGCAAGCCCGTGCCAAGCTGTCTGGAAACGTAAAAGCTGTTGGACACCAGCCTTGGAATCCCATTGCAGGCAGATCCCTGGCCAAGGTCCAGGTGTGCGGTGCTGTTTGGGCTCCAAGGCGCTGAGCCACCCACATCCATCTGCCTGTGCTGCCCTGACTGGAGGGAAACTCACACCGTCCTTGCCAGATCTGCACTGTAGATCAGAGCAGTGTTTGTCCCATCCCAAGAACGTTTCCAAAGCAGGAATGGTCTCTGGCTTTCACTGTGTGTTCTGTTCACAAACCTCAGTGTGTTCATCCCCCAGCTACCCCCAATGGGACTCACAGAGCTCTGGAGTTTGGAGTCTGCCATGGAGAGCTTAAAATTCCCCACAGGTTACACTGATGTTTCCTTGTCTCCAGCTCTGTTTCTGTATCTGCTGGTGAACAATTCACGTCGTTAGGAAAGCTCCAGCCTCTCTCTGACAAACATCCCACAAAGCACTCATGACCTCTTGAGAGAAGACCAAATGCTGCTGAGTTTCACGGTGGTGATTTCCATGGATGAGCTCAGCATCCACACTCAGGGGTGGGGTCTGCCCAACACAAATCTGTCCCAAGGCTGGGGTCTGGCACACAGCAGTCACCTGGGCTAAAAGTTACTCTCTGAACCTGCAGACATCAATTTCCATGTGAAAAAGCCAGCAGTGTAACTCATCATTTATTAAGCTTGTCCAGATGTGTCCAGGCATATGCCCACATGCACACTTGTCTCTGCCCCTCTGCAAAATCGGGGGCCTGCAACTTTCAGCTCAGCCATGTGTTTTAAGTTAAATTCCACTTTTTCCCCAAACAAGGCCGTTGGCTTCAGTGAAAGGAGGTCTGCAACATGTTCGCCTCTGAGATGTCTAACTTCTGTGTTTTGATGATGTTTCCCTAACCTCCATTCCGGCATATCTGCTGCAAGGAATAGCCTGTACCAGGGCAAGGGATGCAGAGTCAATACATCACACACTCAGGCTTTCAAGGCCATCTCACTGGCCTCTAATGCTCTAGCAAAATGGTTCATTCTCTGCTGGTTTGTAAACTGCAGCCTGCCAGCTTCCAGCTTCCACCTGGAGCTCCGGGAGCCACCCTCGCCCTCACTGGCACAGTGGCCACAGACATGTGCTAGCACAAACCATGGGTGTTTCCAATGGATTAAACCCATTTGCTGAGTTAAAAAATCATACACACCTGCCTTAAATCACCATCCTCACCCACACAGAAAGAGGAGTCCAACTTTCCCAGCGATCAGCAGGTGACGGCTGGAAGCTGATGTGCTCTCACCCACTGAAGGGCCATAATTACGGCCTCCCGGTCCACCCACAAGTTCTGCACCACTTTTTTTATGACTCCACCAGACCATCTGTCTCAGAGACTGAGACCACACTCACTCCTGTTGGGTTTTTCTCCTTTCCAATTCCCAAGTCAGCTCCACTTCAGTGGGTAGATTTATTACTCCTCCTCCATGCTCCCTGGCTCTGTGCCACGGTGGGGGAAACAGCAGCTCAGGCAATATTCTAATGGCAAGGAACCATGATTCTGTGCTGGCAGCCACGGGCATCATGTCCCAGCTGTGGTCCCTGCTGGGACAGGGCTCAGCACCCCAGCGAGGGCACTGCAGCCACCGGTGATGCTCCTCAGCAGGCAGTGGGAGCTTTGGTGTTACAGATGGTGATCAGAGTCAAACCTCTGCCCCCTGCCCTTGTGAGTCTCTCAGGGGGTGTCACAACTGTGTCAAAATACAGGGAGGAGGCTTTCAAATTCCCCTTCCTCCTCTGAGGATGACGTTGAAACAGTGTGTGCAAGAGAGGTGAAACCAAAACTCATTCCAGAGCCATGCTAGAGGGGACACAGGCCCCTGGTCAGGGGTTGTGTGTGTCTGGCACTGAGCCATGTGCCCTGGACCAGCTACATGGCAGTGCCCTGAGATGTGGCAGCACGATGAGAGACACAGTCTCCCGGTATGGCATCATGAATGCTGTGTGGTTTCCTGGTCCCCAGCTTCGGAAGGGCAGCTGGAAGGTCTTGGCACTCATTAAAGGATGGAGCTCATGGAGAGAGAGCAGAAAGCCTGGGAAGCTTTAGCTGGATTAGGAGAGGGGAGAGGGGCAAACTTTGCAAAATCCTACACACATGGTAACTGTGCCTGCCATGGCATGCGAATCCAGACTGGGCAGGGGACCGGTCCTTGCCACGGAGGGGTAATCGTGGGCTCTGGCTGTTTTCTTTGTCCAGCTGATGGAACCCATCTCGATTCAAGATGCTGAGGACATTATTGATCTAAACAAGTTGTCAGTGAAGGAAAAGTTGTAATTGCTGCTGTAGTTGCGTTGTAACACACCAGCCCCGAAGGGAAATTAAAGTTTGGAGCTAATAGGGTTGTATGATCCTTCAACCTTTGATGTATTGAATCTTGAGCAGCCCCTGGAATACTGATGTGATGCACAAAGGATTATTTTTAACAGCAGCTGCACCTCCAGGTCTTCCGATTCAATTCTCCGTTCGATCCCACGGAGGAGAGGCAAGAGAATGGCTCCTGGAGCACCAGGAAACATCCTCCCTCTCTGCCCTGGGGCCTCTTCCTTCACCTCCTCAGTTTCTGTGAGTCCCTGGCTCTTGTTCTAGGAATAAAACTTTCAGGAATGATGGAATTGCCTGTGTGTGTGTGGGAAAGAGCTTATTCTGGGATTCCTCGGATCCCCGCTTGTGCCTGCTGCTGCACCTCCATCCAGGGAATATGCGGTCTGCAGCAGGAGCACCAGTTCCCAAACACAGTGAGCACTCAGCGAGGGTGTAAGTCTCAGTGTCCTGCCCAGCCAGGACTTCCTTGAAGAAGGAATTACAGATGTTTCTGAGCAGAACTGCAGCTCCCCATTAATCACCGGCAATTAGAAACCAAGGATCTGCCAAACAATTGTTCCCCAAAGGTCCCTAATCAGGGAAGTTAATAGTCCGCGGGTTGTGTTTTGGGAAGTGTCTGGGGCTCTAAGCCTGGGGCTGGGCTGTGCATCCCCAGCGTGTCCCAGAGCAGACACAGGGCTGTGTCCCCGGCAACTGCCTGTGGCCCCTCCACCTTTGCACTGAGCCCCTTTTTTCTCATCACGTCCCGCTCCTGCAGCCAGCCCGGCGCCAGATCCCACCGCGCCTTCACACAGACACTGATTCTGTGTTACGAAGACACTCTCTCTAATTGCTTCAGTTAATTAGCACTTCATAGCCGCCGCAGATTCCACAGAAGGAGGAGCCCACGAGGATGTGTTGCTGTTCCTGCTCACCACCACCACGGCAGATCAGACTCCCAATCCACTGCCCTGTCCACGACAGAGGGGACTCCCGTTCCACCACAGTGTCCCTGCCTGGCAGAAAGGACTTCTGTGTTGCCACTGCTGTGCCATGGCAGAGGGGATCCCTGCCGTGGCAGAGGGGGTCCCCACTCCTGTGCCATGTCCCCCCTGTGGAAGAGGATACACCTACTCCACCACTGCCCAGCAGGTCAGGGATGCGCCCCAGCTCCTAAATCCCTGCTGTGGCCAGCAGGCAATTTAGACCTGAGTGCAGCAACTAATTAAATCAATATGAGCTAATGAACAGCAATTAGAGGTCCAGCTAGGCACATCTTCTCTGGTAAATACTGCTTCTCTCCCAACGGGAAGCTCTTTTTTAATAATCTGTTTGTGTTTCATTTCCAGGAGCTGTAATTCCCCAAAGAAGCAATTTGGGAAAGTGATTTGTTTGTCTGTATAATTGCCAAAGCACTTCGTTAGGCTTGTTTGTTTTTCCTTGCTCCTGCTGCTCCCCGAAAGAGACAGCAGGCACAGTGACGGGAATCTTGCTTCTCTCTGGGTGTTCTACGTTGTGTGATTGGGATGAGGGGGTCCTCTGTGCTCTGAAGAGGAGGGAAGGAAGGAAAAGGAAGGAAAAAAGGAAGAAAGGAAAAGGAAGCAAAAGGAAGGAAGAAGAAGGAAAAGGAGGGGGAAGGAAGGAAGGGAGGGAGGGAAGGAGGGAGGAAGGAAGGAAGGGAGGAAGGAAGGAAAAAAGGAAGGAAGAAGAAGGAAAAGGAGGGGGAAGGAAGGAAGGGAGGGAGGAAGGAAGGAAGGGAGGGAGGGAGGAAGGCGTTTTCCTTCTCCAGCTCACAGGGCTCCACCTCTCCTAGAACAAGCCCTTCATTTTTGGCTCACAGCCGCAGTTCTGCAGCCGTTCCCCATCCCAACAGTCTCATCCCTGTGCTATCTCAGCGTAGCCAGGATCTCCTTATGGGGAAGTTTTTCCAGCACCTTATCCCTTCCCATCCCTGATCCCACAGTTCTGCTCTAGCTGTTCTCCATGGGGATCAGGACAGCACAGACTGTGCTGCAGCATTTCCAGTGCTATTTTCTCCTGCATTTCCTGCATTCCCTGACCTGCTGCTTCATCTTCAGCCCCCACTCATTATGCAGAAGTTTTTCATGAGCTGTCCACAGTTACAGCCAGGGCTCTTTCCTGCCTGCCTGCATCTCCTTTTCAGCTCCCATAAACCTCCCTTTTGGCATTGCGGTGACACAGCCAGGAATGGCCTTGACTGCCCACGTGCAGTTCCGTGGGTCCTTTCAGAATCTCTCCAAATAAGACAAAGTCAATATTCCCCTTTGCAATTTAACAAAATCCCCCACCCCAGCCCCAGAGTGCCAAAGCTTTTTCACAGCTCAGGCCTTGGTGCTAAGTGCTTATGTGGTTTTTGTTCCTAAGCTTGGAGCTCATCCCATCATGATACTTGTGGCTGATTCGCTGCTTTGGCTTATTAAACGGGATGGGAAGAGGACAGGAATAGTAGTTAGGGTTGGGTGGGTGCTCTCACCACACACACATCACTCGGCAGGAGGAGAATGAGCTCAGGGAACGGTGTCTCCAGTGCTGTGGCATGACAGGGATGAGTGCACCAAATACACAGATTACTTTGTTTTGAAATTCCCTCAGAAAGTGGAGGAATCCTGATTGTTCCTGTGCTTTCAGCAATGGAGTTTGCTCTATGTCTGCAGGGCACTTGTCCCGTGTAAGTGTTGAGGGAGTCAGGAAACCCGTCCAGTGGCTGCTGCAGGGGCTTCCCAGGGAGGAAGTCAGCAGGTCTCCTGGGGCTGCCACTTCTCCTGGTGACATTCCCCAGGGCTGGAGGAAGCAGCTGCAGTCGCAGGAGCCTCTCACACCCCACCTTGGTTCATAAGACCACCAAGAAGCAAACCCCACCCTGATTTTGTCCTGCATCTGTGCCTGGGGTTTTTGTCCTGACCAGAAGCTTTGGGAAGGGCACGCACGGCTCCAGCATGATAACGGCTCCTGCAATTCGCCCTGCAGATGCTCCTTGCCATTCAGTCATATGAAATTGCAATAACCTTTCAAATTAAGTCCCGTGCCTTGTTTATTAGCAGTTAAATGCTTCCCCAAGCCTCTGAGCTACAGTGGGATGCAGGACACTGGGAACACACTCCTATAATTGCATATCTATTGCTTGTTTAGTGGGCAGCAATTAGACTGCAAATGGGTTATAGGCTGGCACGGATTAAATATGACTTTCCACACTTCCTGCAGGGATTAGTTATCGTTTAATTCAGCTGCACTCAAGCTCCATCTACATCAGGCAATGGGGGCCCCAGCAGTCCCATGCTCCATCCGCCCGGGTCACGGGAGTTAGAGGAGGAGGGGAATGGGGATAGTGCTGCGGTCTTCCCATGCACTGGCATGTCCATCCAGGTCACCAGAGCAAGGGGAGGAGGAGGAGAATGGGGATGGTGCTGAGGTCTCCCTGCGCACCAGACTGTAATTTGCCTCAAGCCCCAGATAGCCACAGGGCAAGGTGCCAGCAGCTGTCCCCCTCCCTTTGCAGAGGAGAACCCTTGACTGCCCATCCCAGCGTGGACAGGGAAGCACAGAAAGCCCCGGGCCAGGGGCTGGGGACAGAGCAAACTCCCCAAGAGCCCCCGGGCTGTGTCCCAGCACCTGCAGGGCGGAAAACATTTGGTGCTGCCAAAACCAGAGCGTGTGGTTTCCCTCTCTGTCCCTCCACACTGAGCTGCCTCCTCCAGGGTGAACACTCCACTGTCTCTGTTTCTCATCTCACACCCTGAAGCTCACGGTGTTTTCCTCACAGCTTCAAGCAGAGACAGACATATTTTGACAAATGGAGATTATCTGAAATCGTCTCTCTCAGAGCGAGCGGTTGGTGTATAGAACTTAATTATAAATTAATTAATAGCAATAAATTTACAATCCAAGCTAAAGGGAGAAAGGGATAGGAGAGATGATTTTCAAGTGAAGGCAGCATTCCTGGAGCACACAAAGCCAAAATAAGAGTCGCTCTCCCAGCAGAGCTCCCTCAGTGCCGGGGCAGTGGGATCACCAGCAGCAAACCACGGTGTGGAGCCAGAGCCCTCACCAGCCCCGCAGTGCCAGACTGACCTCCGGGCTCAGCCTCAGCTCTTCAGTCCCAGTTCCATCTGACACAGCCGTGACTCCCAGGGCACCCTCAGCTCAGGGCACACGGCTTCTGAATGACCAAATTGCGGTTTCTGAAATATCAAATTACAGCCTCTTTCAGTGTCTCCAGTTTCAGTTCCGGAGCAAGGAGCTGGGTGACAGCAAGGGCTTAGGTAGAAACTAAAGGAGCAACTGGTAATAATTTATTTATTATTGTTATGCATCAGCCTAGAGAGATGGGCGTTTTCTCTGGCCATGGCTCTGGCTCTGTGGCTGGTTGCTTTGTGGCCCCTGCACATCCCGTTCCACGGCTGACCTGGTGGGAGCAGCACCGGCAGCTCCAGCACCCACCAGCCCTGAGCTCTCACGGTGAGAGGGGGAAGTGCAAGATGCCACCTGTTATTGCAGCAGGGAGAGCTGCCAGCGTGCCTGCCCTCGGCAAACAGGGAATGATTCCCGATCGATGCATCCCACCCATGTGTTTTAAAAGCAGTTGCTTTCGTGTCAAAACTTCCACAGCAGCTGTGTGGCAAAGACTTTTACTTTTGCTTACAAAACAGCACTGGGATTTCTCCAGGGAGGCAGTGGATTCGGACTTTTGCTTACAAAACAGCACTGGGATTTCTCCAGGGAGGCAGTGGATTCGGAATTTGTAAAGCTGCTTTTTCACCAGCACTCCAGCCTGAAAGAGGAGTTGAGATAAACATTTGCATTTTTATTTTGTTGCTGCAGTTCCCAAATGGAGCTTCACCAGCACAGGGATGGCCCCTCTGTGTAGCTGGTGGCATAATTTGTAAATGCAGGATTTCAAGCCCTCTCCAGAGAAGTTGTTGACATCAGTGGGGCTGAGCTAACGGACTTGGGTGGGAATTTCTAATTGAAATTCCATTAGGATAAACAAATTAGGATTTACAACTGGACTCGATGAATTAAGAGTCTCTTCCAACCTAACATATTCTGTAATTCCGTATTTCTGCTCAGCAGAACCATGTCAGTGGCAGCATTTCCATCTGGTCCACAGTGACATCAGCCCCTTGGTGTGATGGTCAGAGGAGCAGCGGTTTGGGAAGGTCCTGCTCCTGTGCTGATGTTACGATGGACATGCTGGGCAGACCCCGAAAACACTGTCGGGAGTCACAAACTGGTTTTCCCCCACAGCCATCAGGGCTCAGGGCTGCACTGGGGGGAGCGGGAGCCACATCCCACCAGTGTGTTCATGGCCCAGGCAGGGAACCTCCACACTTGGGCTGTCAGTGCTTCTGGCTTGTTCCCAGTGGGCTGAGCCCTCTCTTGGGAGCAGGGACAGCACAGTGGCAGTCTGTGTCCCGAGTTCCACGCTGCTTCATCACCTGGGGTGGGATCCAGGGCACTGGGTCCACCTCCCGCCCCAGGGCTGGTGGCCATGCCCCATTGGCCAACAGGAGTTTGGGGAGTTCCTAAGAGAAACCAGCAAATCCTTCCAACGCCAGATGTTTCCTGCAAAAGCGCCTTTACATCCACATCAAAACACCCCATGGGACTGCCTCAGCTTGATGAGTTTTTCAATGAAATAATCCAAGATCAAAACTGATCCGTTTTGACTTTCTTCACTCTCTTAAACATTTCAAAGATAGTGATGAATCACAGGATATTTCTTTATTTCCTCTGGTTTATTATAATGCTTTAACAGCTGTCAGATCGTGTCATTCTAATAAGGTTGTTTCAGTGTTTATGAATTGGAACGTTTCTCCAGAATTTCCATTCTGAGAAATACAGATTTTCGTCTCTGCGAGCTCACTTCAGGGGAGAGATAAAAGATTTCCTCCTGAACCCCCTCCTGGGAAAGTACCTCGTTTTCCAAACAGGTTAAAGTCAACATGAAGCTGAAGTGCTCCCAATTTCACCTCAAAAGTCACCCCCCAATTTACTGAATGTTTGTTTTGTGTTGTGGGTCTCACAGTTGAGGGTCTCTCACCACATAAGACAAACCTGCCCTGAAGGTAAAACCCCTTCCCAAATTAACTCCTCCATGCGCATGTCTTTCAAATTGTGGTATCTATTCCTAAATGCAAAGGGAAAAGAAATCTCTTCTCCAGAAAGTTTTTCCATTCTGAACTCCTCACCTTTGCTGGAGACAACGCCTGAGTTTTGACGACTTTTAAAAATTCTTGTTGTGATTCTTTTTTTTTTTTTTTTTTGTTAGTTATAGAACATCATAAATTAGCTGTCACTGTTTTTTAAAGGTTACTGAATGTGTAAAATAATGTTTGCCAGATTCTAGAGTGCAGTAGTTTATGCAATTATGAAATAGCACATCAAAACCAGCCAGCCCTCCCCTCGCGCCTGCATAATTCATCGCTCATGGGTGAGACCTCTCCTATCTGCAGACAACACAAAATTAAGTTTACATTCTATTCTTTAATTAAAAATTTAAAAGTTTAAAGGAAGAGAGCTTGTAAACTGTACAACCATTAAAAAACTGGAGACAGGGCATTAAAAAATGCAAACTAGTGACAGAAATAAAACAAAGCATGTATTGGAAACTGAGTCAGAACAGGCAAGCGCTGAGATGGTCTGTTCTGGATGTATATGGGCAGGTATGCTTGGGGTATTTGTACAGGCATAGGTATTTTTACATGTAAATGTGCAGGTTTATGTCCATCTCTCTATATATATATATATTTATATACGTAGCTGCAACATGAAGGAATTGCAGCTTTGGGTGCCTCAAATTGGCACCAGCACAGCTGGTTATGGCATAGCCCTTGTCATGTAGCTCGAAACCAACCACGGCTTCTTAATCCCCCAACAAATGTTGGACCAAGCAAACAGATACTATGGGTAAACCACGGTGCCAAGGATCAGCCCTCCCTGGCAGTAGGGACTGTGGGCTAGTGCCCACAGTGATGCTGCAGGAGATGGAGCAGCCGCTGGTCTGTCTGCCCACCTGGGCATTCTGGGGAAGGGATGGCAGTGCCAGAGAGATGGAGCATGGGACAGGGACCAGGGAAATGCCCAGGAGAGTCTCGTGATTGCTGATGGTGATGAGGAGAAACCGCTGAGAAAAACCCACAGAGCAAATGCAGGTGGTAACCAACACTCATAATATGCTTTATGTGAAAACACATCCGTAAATCAGGCTGAAATATTGGAATCCTGGAATGGAGGCGGCTGAACCGTGCTGGTTGCCCGAGCTGTGCTCTACAGTGAGAAATCACCTGCTCCCCAGCTCCTCCACCCCGAGGGTCTCCCCTCAGCACCCAGGATGGCTCCCAAAGACACCAAGAAGCAAAGGTGGTACTGAAGGAATGAGCAAGGCCGTGGTGGAGGAGGCCAAGTCAGAAATGCAGGCCCCGCTGCCTAATGGGACTTATCAATTATTATCTCAGCCCATATTTCTTTGAGGGGTGATTGTTTCACAGAGCCTGACATCTCATATAGCTTTAAATTACTCACAACCGGGACGCCTTACAAGATAGCAGTAAAATCAGGAGAGGATTGGGCAATGTAATTATAGTATGGAAATGATGTTGATCGCTCAAGCAGGAACAGACCTTGAATCGACGTTGATGCCGCCCTGCGCTGGTGGAGCCCGGCGAGCAGGGCGGCCACAGCACCTCGTCAGGTGGCTGCAAATGAGGCCACGGTGATGGCCAGGCCACGGTGGTGGCCACACCACACCCGGGGAGAGACTGGGGGCTGTGCAGGGCCAGAACACAGCGGGATCAGAGCAGGACCTGATGCCTTGGCCAGAGGCTAAAGGGGAGTGGGGCCACAATGCTCTGGCACTGAGCTCTCGAAGTGTGGGTGCGACTCCCCTTAGGCTGAGAATTAGGAGGTGTCCTGCCTCAGCGAGACCCTCAGAGATGCTGCTCAGAGCCTTTGCCAAGGGGCAGTTTCCCTTGGAAACCAGTAAACAAAGCTTATTGTTGTTTGGTTTTTTTATAAAAAGGATTTTCTAGAAAAAAATTCAGCAGTGGACCACTATTCAGAATCTGGGAAGAATTTAAAAAAAGAGTGAAAATCTGTTTCCATGGACATTTTCAGTAGTTACAGCCCCCCTCCCTGCCCTGCACAGCAGTGGCGGTGTTGGAGGCATTATGGAAGTGGGCAAGGTCAGAACAAACTGGGTGGAGACCAGCCCTGGCGAGCTGGGCTTCAGCAGAACAGAGGAGATATCTATTTGGGGTTTTTCCCTATTTATTCCTTGGTGGGGATGGGAGCTGTTGTCATGGCCAAGATGAGGTACAGGCACAGGGAACTGGGAATTGCATGCAGCAGGACACTCTGGCTCTGCTGGGACACTGCTCTGCAGGGATTCTGCACTCCTTGCACAGATACCATATTTAGCCTTTGACCCAAGGAATGTGTCAAATGTTCCAGGAAAAAACACCTGAGATGCAAATCTGACTTAAAAACCTCTTAAATCTGGTCTCATCTAACAGAAATTACGTGGCCACTGTACCCAAACATTGTGATGGACACACACTTCCCAGGCAGCCGCCACACTGCCTCTGGAATATGGGGCTCGGAGAGAAATAGGTAGTTCAGGA
This sequence comes from Cephalopterus ornatus, assembly GCA_013396775.1. NCBI lineage: Eukaryota > Metazoa > Chordata > Aves > Passeriformes > Cotingidae > Cephalopterus > Cephalopterus ornatus. The sequence goes on from VZRE01014863.1 coordinate 1,067,837, forward strand.
GGATCTTTGAAAAGGCCAGAATCCTTTCTTGAGTTTCTCTCATGCTATAAGCAGAAATGATCCAAAAATGATGTTTTCATTCCATGCAGAACTGTGATGTTTTGAAACTTAGTTTGACTCTTAATTAGCATTAAGTTTTCCAAATTTTATGGTCACCCACTGATGGGCACCACCTTGGGGCTGGGAAACAGCCGGTGCAGGACCCTCACTCAGCAGGAACCGCTGGTGGTCCAGGTCAGCTGGACACACAAGCAGGGGCTGAGTTCCCCAACTTGGGAATGGAGCAAGATTTAAAAATTAAGCCAGTCAAGGCTTGCAGATTTTTGTTCCTTTTGTCCTTCCCTCTCCAGTATTACCGCTTCCCCATCTCCCTTCTGCTTGAGACTGGTGCTTTATGGCTGCTGATGAAAGTGCCTTCACCTGAGACAACACTCCCCATTACCATTCCCCTGCTTTGGAGGCAGAACAAGCTCCACAATAAGGCACTCCAACTACCTGTCAGGAGATCACAGGCAGAGGATGAAAAACTCCCTTGGGACCCCACACACATTGCTCCAGTCTCCCTGTGACCCCCAGGAGTGCTGCCAGTGCCTCAGGGAGTGACCCGCCAGCCCCAATACCTGGTACCAGTATCAGTATTTTCTGGGATGCCTCTGGGAATAGGGGGACGACAGAAGCTTGGCTGGATATTTGCTGGTGACAACCACCGAGTCTGTAAGAGAGAAAATGAATGTCCCTGGGGACAGTCACACAGCAGTGCCTTCGCCTTCAAAGGCAGAGCCCGGTGGGAGGGCTGGGCAGGGAGCAGTAGCCCATGGGCACAGCTGACAGGACTATCAATTTGATGTTTTTAAATGCCGGAGCAGGAATGCTGTTTCCAGAGGAGATGAACAGGAAAGGCAGAAATCATGACTTCCCTTTTTTTTTTTTTTTTTTTTTT